>JAUBOD010000479.1:967275-984033 GCA_032353885.1 Nothura maculosa | reverse complement strand
TCCCCCAGGAGCTCCTCGTTGTCCCCTGCCTCGTGGTCCCCCAGGAGCACCGTGTTGTCCTCTGCCTTGTTGTGCCCTGCCTCATTGTCACATGCAGCCACCACACTTGGGTTTTTGTCAAATTCCTGCAATTTAGGGCCCTGCTCTGCTCCTGGGCTGGCCTGTGTCCTCGGTGCCAACAGTGGGGAGCGGGAGCACCTCGTTGTCCCCCAGGAGCTCCTCGTTGTCCCCCAGGAGCTCTTCATTGTCCCCTGCCTCGTTGTCCCCCAGGAGCTCCTCGTTGTCCCCTGCCTCGTTGTCCCCCAGGAGCACCGTGTTGTCCCCTGCATTGTTGTCCCATGTCTCATTGTCACATGCGGCCACCATGCTTGGGTTTTTGTCAAATTCCTGCCATTTAGGGCCCCGCTCTGCTCCTGGGCTGGCCTGTGGCTGCCCTACCCATCCCTGGTGCCTACAGAAGCACTTTGCTGTCCCCCAGGACCTCGTTGTCCCCCAGCACCTCCTTGTCTCCCAGCACCTTCTTGTCCCCCAGGAGCACCTCCTTGTCCCCCAGCACCTCCTTGTCCCCGAGGAGCTCCTCATTGTCCCCCCCCTCGCTGTCCCGCACCCCTGGGGTCCCCCCCGATGCCGGTGGCAGCGGGATGCATGCCATGCTACTGCTCCGTTGCTCTCTAACTCTCCTGGCTGTGCCCGCAGGCCGTGGCCGCGCGCGGCGCGTGGCCACGCAGGTCCCCGAGGAGATCCTGAACGACACGGAGCTGCAGGAGGCCCTCAAGGTGCTGCCCGGCAACTACAACTTCGAGATCCCCAAGACCGTGTGGAGGATCCGGCAGGCGCAGGCCAAGCGGGGTGAGTGGCGGCGCGGAGCCGAGCGGGGCGGCGCCGGGCACGCTCGGGCACAGGGAAGCTGCCCGTGGAGCCGTGTCCCAGGGGATGGTGCCAAGCTGCCAGTCGGGCCCGGGCGCCTGCTGCGAGCCGCTCGTTGGGATCTGTCTTGGGGAGCCCTTGCTGCTCCTGAGAGGAGCTGATGGATCTGGATCTCGGGGCTGTAATCGCATCGGACAGGACAGGTTGAGCACGCGGACCTGTCATCCCGTGGAGACGTGTCTGGGATGGCGGCCAGGCCCCTGCTGCTGCTCTCGCCTCCTCTGTGCACTGCGCAGCGCTGCCGGAGCTGGCGCTGTGCGGGGAGCAGCTCCTGGAGCCGGGGCAGCCCCTGGAGCGGGGGCAGCTCCTGGAGCGGGAGCAGCCCCTGGAGCGGGGGCAGCTCCTGGAGCGGGGGCAGCCCCTGGAGCGGGAGCAGCCCCTGGAGCCGGGGCAGCCCCTGGAGCGGGGGCAGCTCCTGGAGCAGGGAGGCAGCCCCTGGGGCAGGGTGCAGCTCCTGGAGCAGGGAGGCAGCCCCTGGAGCCGGGGCAGCCCCTGGAGCGGGGGCAGCTCCTGGAGCAGGGAGGCAGCTCCTGGGGCAGGGTGCAGCTCTTGGCATGGGAAGCAGGCCCTGGAGTGGGGTCAGCTCCTGGCACATGGCTTGCAGGGGACACAGACCCTTTCCCACTTCCCAGGTGTTTGGGGAGAGCGGGATCATCTGGGTGTCCTCAGGGGCTGCTCTGGCCCCGGCTGGATGAGCAGCCTCCGGAGCAGGGGCAGGATCCGAGACCGTCCAGCCAGGGGCTGCTTGGTGCCCGGGGGGCAGAGCGGGCTGTGGACCTGCCCCTCTTCCATGCTTGGGTGCCCCCGGTGCCCCCGCTGCGGCTCGCTAGGTCACGCCTCGCCGGCGGCTCCGGGCAAAGCCCCGCTTGGAAACACCGTGTCCACCGGGAACGTCCCCGCCAGCTGCCGCGGAGCCTTTGGCAGGTTGTCAGAGGCTGGCAGGTGTCACAGCGGGATCACCGGGAGATGCTCCCGGCGCTCTCACCCTCCGTGACCGCGCACAGGGCGCTGCCTCCAGCAGGGAGGCCCGGCCGGAATGCCGGAGGCCGGTGGATCCCAGCTGATATCACCTGGATGCGGCACAAGGAGGGCCCGTGGGGAGGCTGCCCGGCCCGCGCCGCTCCCGCTGCCGTTCCCGCGGCTTGCTGCCTTGGCACCTCCTAATGAAATGTAAATATGCAGTTGGGATTTAGGCTGTGGAGCTGGGAGCTGAGCCCATCAGCCAGTCAGCCATGCTGGGATTTCAAATCCGCGTGTGCAGCCCGGCTCGTTGCTGGGGAACGCAGCCTCCCGCGCGGCTCCCGGAGCTCGCTGCCAGCCCTGCCCTTCCCGCCTGGCGTGGGATTCGGGATGGCCATGCCGGGATCTGGCGTGGGAAGCGCCCGGCTGCATCCTGCTCCCTGCTGCCCCACTGGGAAGGCGAAGCCATCGGCAGATCCTTATGCTGGCGGGTGGCCTCGGCACAAGGAGCAACACGGGCGGCTTCCCCAATCGCAAGGGCAACTTCCCTGATTTCAGGGCATCTTCCCTGATTTCAGGGCATCTTCCCTGGTTTCTGCGCGTTTTGGGAATGCTCCCGAGGCTCTCCTGGCAGGTCACGCCGTGCTCAGGAGCTGTGTGTGGCTTTGGGAGTCCTTTGTGGGTCGGGGCAGGGTGGAAGTAGCCCAATTTGGACCCAGTTTGGACCCTGTCTTTAAATAGCTTTGTATTTGCCATGGGGGCTGGCAAACAGGGATTTTAGTTGGAAAGGGATTCGGAGAGGGATGTTTGGATGAGCATGGCCAGTGCTGGGATGTGTTAGGAGGACCTGGAGGTGAAAGGACAGCAGGATTAGCAGTACCTAATGCTGAAACCCTAGGCTGGGCTTTGCCCCGGGTCACTGCTCACCCCTTGCTGCCCTCAACCCAGCCAGCGCCCCGGGGTTGGGACAGGCTGCAGGGCACCCAGAAGCCGCGGGAGGCTCCCAGATGGATCCCCTGGAGCGGGAGCGCCGCAGAGGCGACGGGATTGTTCCGAATCGTTCGGAGAGAACAAAACGGGAAGCATCATTCCGCTAGGAATAAATGCTGCTACGCACAAAGCTCTGTGCGGGGCCGGCCACCCGCTCGACACTGGTAGAGGAGAAGCGAGGGGAGGTGCAGAGAAGGGCAACAAGGAACGATCAAAGGGTTGGAACAGCTTCTGTACAATGAGAGATTAAATAGATTTAGATCCTTTAGCTGGAAAAGAGACGAATGAAGGGGGATATGATAGAGGGATATAGAATTATGAATGATGCAGAGAGGTTGAATAGGCGATGATTATTCACTCTTTCTTGTAGCAGGAGAACTAGGGGCACACGTTTACATTATTAGGAGCAGGTTTAAAATAAACAGAAGAAAGTACCTTTTCCTGTGCAGCACATAATTAAAATCTGGAACTCATTACCGCAGGAAGCGGTGGAGACCAAGGGTGTCAATGGGTTCAAAAAGGGATTAGAGGCGTTGGCGCGGGATGGGCTCAGACACCGAGGACGGATCCGGCCCGAGCAGCACGTGCAGATCCCGAGCTGCCTCTTCCGTGTGGCCTTGGGCGAGTTCCCTCTGGAGGCTCCTTCCCGATGGGCGCAGTGATTGGGTCGGGCGCTGTTGGCCGCGCGGGGCGTTGCTGGCACCGAGCTCGCGGCGCTGGAGCGTCGTGGCCCGGGCAGCTCGTGCCAACTGCAGTGCTCTTTCTCCTTGCAGTGGCCCTGCAGATGCCCGAAGGCCTCCTCATGTTTGCCTGCACCATCGTGGACATCATTGAGAGGTAAGAGGGAGGCCGGCTGCCTCGCTGCCATTCCAGCTTCTCCCCGGAGGCCCTTGCTGGGCTCCGTTCCTGCAGGGACCCCAGCACCATTGCCCACGTGCCTGGGCCTGGCCGAGGGGATTTGTCCCTAAGCTGGCCGTGGGGATCATCTAGGCTTGCTCCGCTTGGCTGGGGCTTCCCTGGGATGGGAAATGGGGCCTTGGGAAGCGTAATGGGGCTGTGGGAAGGGGAATGGGGCCCTGGGATGGGATGGCTTTCCTGGAGGCTGGCGGATGCTCAAGGTGCCTCGCTGTGCATCGCAGCATCCCAGCCCTACCAGCCAGGGACCCTTGGTCCTTTCAGCTTGTGCCTTGTCCCCATGCTGTCCCCTCCTGGTGCCTGCATTGAGCTGACATCCCATGGGCCGGCTGTGGAGCCGTGGGGTGCCGGCAGCATCCACAGCGCGATGATGCGCTCCCAATGCGGGAGACGTGGCCGGGCGAAGGCTGCGGGTCGTGGAGGCTCCGGTGAAGGGGGCCCCATGGCTCTGTGCATCTCCGTGAGGACCCAGCTCTTGTCGCCCGGCTCCGCCGCCCTCGGTGCTTTGTCTGGAGCTGCCGACACGTGCCCAGTCCCTCGCCTGGGCTATGGAGCCGGAGAGCAGGCATGTTAACAACCTCCCGACACGAGCTCGGGGCCGGTGCGCGGGCCGCGGCAGCTCGGCGAGCCAGGGGGAGGCTGGAGGCCGCGGTGACGGCTCACCGTACAGCCCCACTGCACACGAGGCTCCACGCACCCAAGGGAGGTGCCTCTCTGGCCAGGGACCCCCCTCCCGCAGCCCCTGCTGCCCCTTCCTTGCAGCTCCTTCCCTGATTTTCCTCACCAGGTGAGGCTAGAGTGGGGAGGTGGCCCCAAAAGGGCAGGAATTGCCCCGATCCCTCCGTGCTGCACCCGCAGCCTCCCTCCCTGCGGCGGCTGCGCCCTCGCCGGCCCCTCCGTGTTTTCGTGCAGTGAATTAGCGCTAATGGCACCGCGGCGCTCGCCCGCCAGCGGGGTCACAGCCCTCGTTAGGAGACTGTCTTCCCAGCGCACAGACTCGATCCACTGCAGGATCCATCCCTGCTGCCCTTGTCACCTGCGGCTGCCTCCCTGCCGTAGGGCCGGGTTCGGGAGCAGAGGGAAAGGTGGGAGTTGGTGGAGCAGGAACGTGGGGTGCGGGCAGCTCCGCGTGGGCCTGTCCCTTTAAGCGAGGCTGCCTCTTCTCCGGCTTTGGCACCGAGCCGCTTTCATGTCTCCGACTTCAAAGGCAGTGGATTAAGGGGCTCTTTTATCTGAATGAAACCTTAAGCCCCACTTCCCGGCATCCGCGGTGCTGCCGGGGCCTCGGGATCCCCGGTGGAGTCGCCCTCCATGCGAGGGGCATGGGGGGGAGCCGGGATGCCCTCCCTGCTCCATGCCAACATTCCCAGTGCCAGGGATGGCAGGGAAGCTGCCGCGGGAGAGTGTCACTGTCACAGGGCTGCAGCAGCACTAGCCACTTGGCACTTGGCTGGGGGTGACTCCAAGCCCTGGCCATGGTGCCGAGCGCGGGATGAGCCCAGGACAGTGGCTGGAGGGTCCCTATTGCCAGCGCTGTCCCTGCTGTCCCCGGATTAAATTGTCTTAGGTGAGGTGTGAATTGGCAGGTGGCCGCTGCTGGCCTCGTTAGCGCCCGGCTCAGCCTGCTATTAATATTCATAGGCGGCGCTAATGCGAAATCCCGGCTCCCCGTGGCCCCTTCTCGCCCAGGCGCCGGAGCCGTCGGAGCCCACGCGCCTCCGACGTGACCCGAATCGCAGTGCCTGCCGTGTTGGGACGCTGCTGTCCCCAGGGAGTTGTCCCATAGGGCTGGGGATGCTGTTGTCCCCAAGGTGGAGGGGTCATTGGTCCCCTGTATGGGACAGTGGGGCCATAGGCTGGCGCTACCCTATTGCATATGGGGCTGGGGGGACCCGTGTCAGTGGCTGAGGGCTCTTGGGGCTGCACCTTCTCCCTAGCCCATGGGAGCCTCCTGCCCATGGGAGCTGCTGCTTGGGGGACGCTGGAGAGCCCCCATCCTGGGCAAGCAGCTGTGTGCTGCGCAGCCACCCTTAGTAAAACAGTCCTGCTGGGGCCCAGCCGTGCAGGGAGCGGCAGCAGAAGGATCACGTCCTTCCTCTGCTGCTCAGGGGTCCATTGTGTTGGCACTGCCTGTCTGCCCTCTCGCAGGGGGCTGCTGGGGGCCCCTCCAGCACCATTCTGTGGGGCGGGTTGAGAGTAGGGACAGCAGCCTTGGAGGGGACAGAGGCTCCTCGGGCGCTGTCCCCTCTGCCAGGGCTCTCTGTCCTCGGCTCGGGGCTGTGTGGAGCCCCGAGGGACCCCGGCAGATGAAGATGTAGCCGTCACAGCAGGGCAGCCGCCTCTCGAAGCGCCGAGCAGGTACCCAGCGTGCAGTAAATGTAAAGCACACTTACAGCATTGACCGGTGCCAGGCCTAGTTAATTACCCTTAATAGCTCTGTCGTTATCTCCTTCCTGGAGAAGCAGCGCTCTGCGGAGCCGCTGGCTCCAGTGCAGCACACATCGGGCACCCACGTCCTATCCTGGCATGGGGGCAGCGTGGAGCCCCGGAGCTGGCAGGGCCGGGCAGCCGCATCCCGCCGCTATCCGGACACTTCCAAGTTGACTCCGCGCGTGGCGGCTCATGTCACTCGGCGCAGGGACACTCGTGGTAGAGGGGAGCACGGGCAGGGCGGCACGTGGGGAGAGCTCAGAGTGCGGGTGCCGGCAGCGCGGCCCCTCCTCTGCCGCGGGCTGGAGCAGACGGATCAGCTGGGCTCTCAGCTGGGCTTTTGATTCCTTGTTAATAAAGTCGCCTGTCAGGCTCGGCAGCTGCTAATCCCTCTGTCTCCCCGCTCGGCACCGGTGCGAGCGGCTCCGCTGATTGCGGGAGGCTCCGCGGCCGTGGGGCTCTGCCCCAACTCTGCCCCCATCAGCCATCCACCCGCCCCAGGATGGCAGCCTTGATGCCAGGACGGGCATCCCGCATCTGCAGCGGGTTGGGAACAGCCATGAAAACCCCATCCTGACTCCGTTAGCCCCTGCAGCTGAGGTGGGAGCATCCGCAGCTCCATCGTTCCTCACCGCAGGCCAAGTCCTTGCTAGGACCAACCTGAAGCTGGAGGAAGCGGAATCATCTCGGCTGAGGAGCAAGGAGTTAATTGCTGCATGCGGAGCCTGGGCTTTGGGGGCCACGTCCTGGCTGGGGCACATGGAGCAGCTGGCAGCCCTGGCAGAGCTTGAAAGGCCCCGCTGCACCAGGCAGCAGAGATAGCGGGAGCCGGGAAACTTCCAAGGCCTGGCTGCTGCCTGCCGGTCCCTCGGCACCCGGCCACCAAAGCAGCCCCTCACTGCCTGCCAGCCTGTCCCCAACTGGTGGCACTGGGAGAGGGACACAGGGCCCCATATGTGTCCCTTGTCTGGGCACGGTTGGGATCATTTTGGGGTGCAGGACCCGCGTTGGACCTCGCGGTGCCGCATCGCTGCCGCCCGGCCCCGCGTTCCCTTCTCCCCGTGTCCTTTAAGCAGAGCCCTGCGCCGTTTGCAGCACACGCTGTGCAGGGGAATTTAATCACCGTCATTAAGCGCACAACAGCATCATTAGGGAGAATGAGGTTCTCACTTCACTGGAGATGTTTAAAGCCTCCGCCCAGGTGGTGCTGCTGAGGGGAGGACCAGGCATGGGGGAGAGACCCATAGACCCAGCACCTCCCAGCCGGGAAGTGCCAGGGCCGTGTCCCGCTATGGGATGGAGGACGCTGCCCGTCCGTGTCCATGTGGAAGGGCAGCTCCATGCTCCGGGAAGCTATGGCAGAGGAGCAAGCACTGGTGCAGCTGCCTTAGCCCTGTCACCCAGCACTCGCTTTATTTTCCATGGTTCCAAGGCCAGCAAACTGTGGAGCTGGGATACGCCTGGCTGCTTCAGCAGGAGGGACCCATCAGCCTGGCCTGCGGGCTCCCTGGGCTGTGCACGAGATTGGGGTGTCCCCCCTGGCCACGCACAGGACAGGACCTGCTTGGGGACGGTCATTTTGGGGAGAGCTGGGGGGCCCCACAAGCCTTGCAGCCCTGACCCACTTGCAGCTGCTGCGCGGGGCCCTGCGCCGCACGCGGGCGGTAATTGCCCAGCTGCAGCGGGGCTCTTCCAAAGCCGTTTGCAGTGAAATTGCAAACTCATTATTTTAATTATGTGCAGCCTTCCTGTGCTAATGAAGTTGGGAGCTTGGTAATGTGGCTTAGTGACTGGTTTCCCCCGCTAATTAAAGGCGCTGTGCTCTGCTGGGGCTGCGCTCGGCCTGGCGCCCCGGGACGGCGGCGTGTGACGGGGACCCTGCGGCCCCCATGGTTCTGTGGGAGCCACCACGGGGCTGCGGTCGGACCCAGGAGCTGCAGGGAGGTGCATGGGATGCACGGGAATTTCATGTGGAGCGCTCATGGTTGCAGGGCTCCGGGCTAGGGCCATGGCACAGGGTTTTTGCAGGCTGTCACATCGAGGTGTTTCCTAACGCGGAGGTGGCGCAGCGCTGAGCTGAGACCATGCACAAGCTGTGACACCCGCGGGAGGCCAACGAGCGCAAAGCGGGGAGCAAAACGTGCCCAGCAGGACGTGGGGCACCACAGCATCCCGGTGCCACCTCCGTCCTTCCACAACCCCATGGCGCAGCCGGGAGCTCATCCCATGCCTGGCGCAGTCACGGCCCGATGGAGCGTGCCAGGGAACCGGGAGAGACGGATGTGCCGGGGCTCGCGAGTCACCTCCGCCGGCGAGAGCCTCGCGCTGCTTTATGGCGCGAGGGCCGCTGCGGAATCAGTCACGCGCCGTGGCCGGGGGCTCGGCGCTCCCGCCGGCACCAAACACTCTCATTTATTAGTCGGGGAACCGGGATAAATCAGGGCTGCTCCAGCCCGGTGCCTGCGCTCGGCAGCGGATCCGGCGGGAGGGGATGTTGGGAACCAGTTGCTCCGTCCTCCCAGATGCTGCTTAGGAGCTACCCCTCAAATCAGCATAGGAAACACAGGAGATGGAAAGGTTCTGCTTGGAAAACTGTGGGCATGAAGCCAAGTGCTGGCTGGGGTTCAGGGTCCCCAGACTTGTTGCTTTTCCCTCCATCCTGTGCCCACCAGGCTGGGTGCTCCAGGGTGTCCCAACAGCAGGGATTTGTGGCGGGATGCACCCCTATCCCTGCCTCCGTGACGGGATCCGGAGCGCTCGGGTGTGCGTCCTGCCAGTGCTGAGCGTGGCACTTTATAAATGGGATTTGGGGAGCCATCTGTTTAAAGGAGGAGATAATGAATTAGGGGAAGATGAGAAAAATGCTAAGGCCGGGCTGTTTTTTAGAGTGAGCCAGGCTTTGCAGGACGGAGAAGATGAATAACCTCCCCACACGCTCAATATTCATGAGCTCCCAGCTGTAGCGAGCGGCTGGGCGCTGACTGGGGACACATGTGTCCCCACGGCCTCCCTGCCGACACCGGGCGGCACCGGGAGGCTCCCGCGGCCGCATCCCGATCCAACACGGTGGGAACGTGGCTCCTGGACCACGTCGGAGCAGGTAGCTGCTAATTGACTTCTCTTTCCTCTGTAGTTTGATGAAAGGCTCCGGTGACACCAAACTGATTAAAACATCAAGGCGAGCCCCCTGCTCGCCTTTGATTTGCCTCGGGGGATTATTCCTGCTCCGCTCACCCATCCGGCGCCGGCACTGACCCCTGGCAAGGGGCTGCTCTCCTTGCCCCTCAGCATCCCCTCGGATTTTCCAGCCTAGCTGGATCCTACAGAGCCACTCACAGGACTCTCTCCATGCCAGGTATCCTCCCTCATCTCCTGGTGCCACGGGATGCCGGCACAGCAGCCACCGGGAGGAATCCAATGGGATTTCTCCAACAGGTTCCCATCCGGCACACGGAGGCCGAGCAGGACACCGAGAGCTACCTGGCCACGGCCCAGGCACATGGGCAGGGACCAGGGGGCACCTGTGCCCACCCACTGCCCCCTCCCGCGGCTGTTGCTATTTCACTTTCTTGCTTCTCACCCCCAGGGACTTTCTCTGGGGTTTGGGCCAATTTGCATACATTTTAATCTATAAAAAATTAAGCGGCGCTGGCTGCCGCTCTGAGTCAGACCTCCCCGTCCTGAATCTTAAGGAGCTGAATAATTTTCCAGTTTTGCTGAGATGTGTGGAGTCTGATTCACGTTCCTCTCGTCACCTCTCATTAGGGGAGGGGGCTGGCGGCTCCGCAAGGTGCAGAGGAGCCTTCTGGAAGCTCCACGGCAGCCCCCGGCTTCTCCACACCGGCTGTGAAGGATCCCTCTGCCCACCCGGGCTGCGGCACGAGCCAGGGCACCCACGGGTCCCAGGAGCCCCGAGGCTCTGGGAAGCTCCTGATGGTCCCAAAACACCCGTGCGGGATGGAGCTGGCGGCGCCTCGTCCCTGGCTGGTGTCCCACGGGGATGGCTCTGCCCATGCGCTGGCACCGGTGGCGCGGAGCGGCTCCCCTGTCCCCCTCCCCTGGCTGGTGCTGATGGAGGGGCCGGAGCTGTTAATATTCCGCACGCTCCGCGCTTTCTCCACCTTCTGCCATCTGGCCAGATCTGCCCACCGCTTCTATTCTTGCCGCCGACGTAACGCCGCCCGCCCGGCTCGCGGGGAGGAGCGCGGGACCCTGGCGCGCGCCCAGCCCCGCATGGGCCGCGGGCTGCGCCGCCCCACGCTCGCCCCCGAGCCCGGCACATCCCAGCCCATCCCACGTGGGCATCGGCTCGTGCTCCCGAAAGGAGCCCCTGGGAAAGAGCCCAAGAGCCGCGGGGGCATCGGCGCTGGTGCGATGCGCTCCCCGCTGCCTGCGCTCCCGGCACGCCGAGATCCGGAGGGATGAGGTCCTGGGAAGGGGAGTGTGCCCGGGCAGCGCTCAGCACAAGGCGGGTGTAAATGGGGATTTAGCAGCCCTGGAGCGGCCCCCCAGCGCGGGGCTCTCGCTGCAGTACCTGCCTCCCTAATTAAAACCCCCAGCGGCTCGCTGGGAAAGCGGCCAAGCTAATAATCCCTGAAATGGTGTGATAAAACAGCCACCAAGGTGCCACCTCTGGATCAGGTGGGTGCCCCGGCCTTATCTGCCCGTGCCGGGGCTGCCACCCCAGCGCTGCACCCACCACCATGCACCCACGGTGGGTGCCACCATGGGGCTTGGGAGCCAACGGGAGCCTCGGGAATGATCCATGTGGCTCTGCCAGCACGGGAGCAGGGCCTGGGCCGGTTTCAGTGCTCACAGGACGTTTTTCCACCCATCCCACTGTGGCCGGGATGGGGTACCTGGCTCCCACGCTGCCCGGAGCCGCTCGGAGGAGCGAGGCAGCCGCTTGCCATGCCCAGGGCCAGCCGGTGAGGCCGAAGGTGCCGCGCTTCCCGCGGCCTCCTCTCCCTCCTGGTGCATTAGGAAGCTGGCAGCATATTATTTGACGAGCGGATAATCCGCTGAATTGCAAACAGCTTTACCCAATTGAAGAGGCGGATTACCTCTCCCCAGTTTAATCATGTTGACATCTCCGAGAGTAGCCGGTGCTCATCGGCTTCCGAGCCGGCGCGGGGGCCCCTCCGGCACGCGGGCGCCGGGGCCCCCGCCGGCAGCGCCCGGCCTCACCGCGCTGCCTCCCCACAGGTTCACGGGAGCGGAGGCGATCGTGATGGGCGACGTGACCTACGGGGCCTGCTGCGTGGACGACTACACGGCCAAGGCCCTGGGCGCCGACTTCCTCGTGCACTACGGCCACAGCTGCCTCAGTAGGTGACACGGCGGCACCGTGGGGACCCCGCTGTGCGGGCGGCCGCCTTGGTGCCATGTCCCCATTCCCGGCCATGTGGGACATCCCGGTGGTGACCGCTCGGCTCGCGGCGGTGCTGACCTCGGCCAGGCTGGCCGGGGAAGCCCTGCTTGGTGACACTGCCTGCGGCCGGCCCCGGGGCTCCCTGGCACGCTTGATGCCAGCTCGAGTGCTCAGCGCTGAGTGCTAATCCCTTTAAGAAGGGATTTCTCTTCTCCAGCCTTGATTGCTTTATTTGGATGGGGCCGGGCTGCCGGTTCCCTGCCCACCAGCGGGGTTTGGGAATGTCCAGCCGTGCGGAGCTGCTTCCCGGTGCCTGTGCGGGGCTGTGAGGCTCCCTCCTGGTCTAGACCGAGACCCTGGGCACCTCCTGGGAGCATTCCCCAAACGGGGCAAGCGGCCAGGACGCATTCATACCCCACCACTCCCTGGGAGCAGCCGGTAGGGAATACATCTCAGGGAATAGGAGCTCACGATGTCAGGAGCAAGGTCAAACACAACCGGGAAGGGGAGCAACATCCATGAAGACATCCAGCTCCATGGGGGACCCGAATGGACCCCTTGTGCGGTGCTCAGGAGGTCACTGGGCGCCCCCCATTCCGATGTGGGGCCGGGCCGTGCGTTTCGCCGCCGTGGCGCTTCCATCACGAGGAGGAGGAGGAGGAGGAGGAGGAGCAGGAGGAGGCTGCGGCTCCCTAGGCGGAACGGTACTCTGGATTCCGTTGCCATGGAAACTGCACTGCTGTCCCAGATGCTGCTAACTTTGAAGTCCACCCAGGATGGAATCAGCCCAAAAATAACAATAAGACACTACGGGTTTTAAGGTGGCTCGGCAGAATTGCGGGGCCACGAGGCCGGCCGGCTCTCCTGGCACCCTGTGTCCCTGCCCGTGTTGGGTGTCGGGGACCCCGCAGGTGCTTGTAGGGACAGAGAAGCCTTTGGGTATTTATGGGGCTCTTTAAAAGGGCTTTATGAATTGCAGCTCCGTGTAAAGTACCGAGTTACCAGTGGAGAGCTGTGTCCCAAAAACCGTGTCAGCGCGAGCGCTCGCGGTGATAAATATCCCCACTTGGCGCTTTGTTACAGAAGGGAGGGTTACGGGCACCGCTGAAACAGCAGCCATAAAAACCCCGGCTTTGTAGCCTGCTATTAGATTAATTAACAGCAAGAAGGGGAGGAAGGAGGCCCATGGCAGTGATGCTCAGGAGCCGTGCGCAGAATGAGCCACCGACGGCTGCTCTCCGGGGACGGGAATCGCGTGTGCCGGAGCTGCCCTAGGGAACGAGAGTGGCAGGGACCGGCCCTGCTGCCCCTCGTGGTCCCAGGGACCGTCCCTGCTGTCCCTCGTGCTCCCGGGACAGCCACGGAGCCTGGCCAAGGGGCTGCTTCCCTGGAAAGGCACTTTCCCTCTCCTGCCCTGTCCAGCTCCGCGTTGCAGGAGGGAGTAATTTGCACTTAATTGTGATCCGGTGAAGAGCCCCAAAATGGGAAGTGAATGTGGAGCTGTGGATCGATGCAGGCTCTGTGTACTTTAATTATTCACTTAATCGTGGTGACACAGGCTTCTTAGCACCGAGGGTAATTAGATTTGTGTCCACTGATTCCCTGGGCTGCTGTTATCCAGCAAGAGGTGACCGGGTGCTCCCCACGGCTGCGTGCCCTGCCCGGCTGCAGGAGCCCGGGTGCCAGCGTGGGCACAGGGGTGGCAAAGCCTTTCCCAGCCCAGCAAGCTGGGCGTCCAGCAGCAGAAAGGAGTGAGGAGCAATAAGTGAGCAGGAAGAGGCACTGGTTGGGGTAGGCTGGGCAGTTGCTGGGACCTTGCTTGGACCTTGGGTATCTGTGTGGGACTCGTCGCGATGCCCAGGGTGCCAGTGGGGCCTTTCCTTACTCCCGTCTCTCCCTTGTCTCCAGTTCCCATCGACGCCACGCAAGGGTTGAAGATGCTCTACGTCTTCGTGGACATCAAGATCGACACGTCGCACTTCCTCGAGACCGTGCGCTACAACTTCGCCGCGGGCGCCTCGCTGGCCCTCGTCAGCACCATCCAGTTCGTGTCCGCGCTGCAGGTGAGACACGAGCCCCGTGGCTCCGCCAAACCGCTCCCACATGGATCCAGGCTGCTAAGGGGACACAGGACAAGGCTTGGACAGCCCCGCTCCATGTTACCTGTGGGTGAGCAGCAGTGTCACCAAGGAACTCTGCGCTCCCGCCTTGCCGGTGGCAGTGGTTCCCCTCTAATGAGGAGCGGCGCTAATAATGCTGCCACCGTAATGTTGATCAAGTGCTTTATAATAACTGTGATCGATGTTTCGTGGCGGCACCCCTCCCCGGCTCCCCCGGGGGCTGCTCCGTAAATGTCAGGGCAGGCGCTGGAGCACTTGGCATTTTGATGCAGTGCCGGCAGCGGCAGGGGAAGCTCCGACGGCTCCGGCCGCTGCTTCCTGAATGGCCATTAGGCCAGGATGGGAGGAGATGAATGAGCCTCTTGAGCCACGTCTATCTAAACAGGGCGCTGTTGAAGCGTTAAGCGTTTTCTCTTGTATTTTAATTGATATGTTGTCTGAGCCCCGACGCGGCCCTTCTCTGCAGGGCCGTTTCCATCCACGATGCCTGATGCTGCGGGCGCTGTGGCCAGGCCATCACTGTGGGCACCTTGGGGGTGTGGGGACAAGTCCAGGGACATGGCAATGCCACCGTGCTCCCTGGAGGGTCCCGGGCCTTTACTGCTCAGCCAAGAGTCGAGGTTCAGGTGCTTCATGCCTAGTCCCTCCTGCCCCGCGGTGCCCTGATGCTGCTGCTCTCCGCAGGCGGCCGCGCAGGAGCTGCGCTCCCAGTACAAGGTGTGTGTGCCCCAGTGCAAGCCGCTGTCACCCGGCGAGGTGCTGGGCTGCACAGCGCCGCGGCTCGCGCAGGACACGGACGCTATCGTGTGAGTACCCGCGCTCCCCTCCGTTGCCATCCCCCTGCTTGCACCACGCTGCATCTCCTCTCCCCACGTGTCTCATGGAAGATCTCCGTGGCATTGAGCTGTGTCGGTGCTCAGCACCAAAGCGGACCCTTCTGCAGCACCCGCAGGGAACATTGGCTTGAGATAACACTCAGGTGGACGATGCTCCCCCTGTTCATTCCCTCTGCCATCCCGCTGCCTTCCTGGGTGTCCCGATGTGCTGCAGGTGGCACAAGGGGCAGGAGCAGATGGGGCAGACGCCCGGCCGCGCTGCTCGGAGTGACTCCTGCTCGGAGCCCAGAGGAAATAATTGAGTCGTATATCAGAATAGATAATAGATGGAAGGGCGGGTGGATAATTGGAAAAGACAAATGGCCGGGGCCCAACATCACAGCAACATTAATTTTATTTAAGGACAGCAAATTAGAGGGAGCACTTCGCTTCCTATCACCTAATTATTTTAGGTAATGGAAATGCTTAATGTACTGTGAATGCAGCGCGCTGCCGAATAAATAAATATGTGGACCCCACCCTTGGGGGGAGCCCTGTGCCAGGGGACCCTTCCCTAGGGAGAGGGAAGGAGCGGGATGAGCTTTCCCTGGGACAGCTACATGGGGCTTCTGCTTCCTATCTGCCAAGGTTCCTCATGGAGGTTCCACATGGAGGACAGAGAAGGAGGGAAGCAGGGAAGGAAGCAGAGAGCAAGGAAGGAACCATCTGTCTCCAACGTTTTGGAGGGAGCCAGGCCAGGCTCCCATGGGTGCACGTGGCTCCTTCCCAGCCTCGCTGTCCCCTCACTGGGGACAATGGCCATGTCCTCTCCGGATAGGTGCACCCGTACCTGCAGCCTCCTGCTGCTCCTTCCTTCGTTATTATTTTCTTATTTAGCCCGTCTCTAGGGCTAACTTTTGCAGACAAATTAGCTTTGATCTTCCAAAATGTCATTCTCCAATTAAGGGCAAAATCTAGTCAAGTTTTACGTCTGAATTCATTTTCCAAGCCCTCACTCCATTAGGGCAGCTGAATGAAAGGCTTTGAAATGTAATTGCTGACTTGAAATCCGATTAGAAATGGAAGCAGCAACGTCTCGAGGCCGCTGCAGCCAAGGAGCAGCTCGCGGGCGCTACCCTGGCTGCACCGGGTGCCCTTTGGAGCCCTGGAGCCGCCCTCCGTCCCCGCTGCGGTGCTAACCCGGCTGCCCTGGCACTGCCTCTGCTCCCTGCAGGTACCTGGGCGACGGGCGCTTCCACCTGGAGTCCGTCATGATCGCCAACCCGGGCATCCCTGCCTACAGGTACGGGGCCGTGCGGTGCCCGCTTCCCAAGCGCCTTCTCCTTTCCCTAAGAGCCCCACACGGGCGGCATCGTGGGGATAAGAGGGGCCACGCTGGCACCTTGCAGCTCTTTGCATGCCCGGGTGGCCCGGCAGAGCCGCAGCGCAGGGTGGAGAGGTGCCAAGGGGCGCCGCGCTCCACGAGATGAACACCAGCCATTTACTCGGGCTGAATATAAACATTTTGACAAGTACCTGTGAAAGCTCTTTGAGGTGCAGCCATTAAACTCGCGGCTGCTGCAGGCTGAGGCCATAAAGCGTGATGATGAGGCTGCTGAAAGCAGATGAAATATCAAGAGCGAAAGGCAGGGCCCATTTGGCGAAATCTGAATTTCTTAGTAGGTCGTTTGTTACTAACGGGAGACGCGCGTCAGGTTTATGGCGCTGGGGAAGCTGCCGAAACCCGAGTGGGATTTGATTAAAATTCCCCTCGTCAAACAAAGCAACAAATCAAAGAATTTTTCATAATTGATGAGCTGGCAGGGGGGAGCCGAGTGCGGAGCAGAGCGAGCGGCTTGGGCTGTGCCAGGGGCTGCGCCGGGAAGGCGACCCTGGCATCGCCCTCGGCCGGTCCCCAAGCTGGGGATGCCATGGGGGGCAGGATGGGCTGACCCAGGTCTCCTTAGGTCTCGTACGAGGAGAGACTGAGTGAGTTGGGCCTGTCCAGCTTGGAGAAGAGAAGGCTGAGAGGGCATCTTATTAACATGTATGAATACATGAAGGGGGATTGTAAGGAAGAGAGGGCCAAGCTTTTCTCAGTGGTGGCCAGTGACAGGACAAGGGGTCCTTGCTGCAAGGTCCCAGGTCCCAGCTGCAAACTGAAGCACAGGAGGTTCCACCTGCAGGTGAGGGGGAACTTCTTTACTGTGAGGGTGACAGAGCAGTGGAA
>JAUBOD010000479.1:929759-951588 GCA_032353885.1 Nothura maculosa | reverse complement strand
TCCCCTCGCCCGCTCCGGCGCTCGCCACGGGGCCGCGGGCAGCGCGCAGGGCCGGGTGCCCGCGGGGGCGCGCGGGGCCGCCCGCCCGCGCTCACGGGCCGTGCGTTGCAGGGCGGCGGGCGAGGAGCGCGATGCTGGACGCCATGGAGGTGCCGAGCCACTCGCGGCAGCTGCTGCTGCAGCTGAACACGCAGCGCACCAAGGGCTTCCTGTGCGACGTGATCATCGTGGTGCAGAACGCGCTCTTCCGCGCGCACAAGAACATCCTGGCGGCCAGCAGCGCCTACCTCAAGTCTCTGGTGGTGCATGACAACCTGCTCAACCTGGACCACGAGATGGTGAGCCCCGGCATCTTCCGCCTCATCCTGGACTTCATCTACACCGGCCGCCTGGCCGACTGCGAGCCGGGCAGCGAGCAGAGCCTGGGCGCCGTGCTGGCCGCCGCCAGCTACCTCCAGATCCCTGGCCTGGTGGCGCTTTGCAAGAAGAAGCTGAAGCGCAGCGGCAAGTACTGCCACCTGCGTGGGGGCTACGCGCCCTACAAGCTGGGCCGGGGGCTGCGCGCCGCCACGCCGGTCATCCAGGCGTGCTACTCGGGCACGCCGCGGCCCGTGGACCTGCCGCCCGTGGAGCCGGCGGCGCCGCTCAACACACAGTGCGGCGAGCTCTACGCGTCGGCCTCGCAGGGCGCCCCGCTGCACCCGCACGGGCTCTGCCCGCCCGAGCGCCACTGCTCGCCGCCCTGCGGCCTCGACCTCTCCAAGAAGAGCCCCACCGGCCCCTCCGCCCAGCTGCTGCCCACCGACCGCCTGCTGCCCGGCGAGCCCCGCGAGCCCTCGCTGCCCCCGCGGCACGACAGCCCCCCGGTGAGCGCCGGCCTCCTGGCCGGCCACGCTGCCGCCTACAAGGACTCGCCGCCGGGCGGTGAGCCGGGCGGCCACCCCCACGCCGGCGACCCGTTCCGCGGCACGCCGCCCTGCACCGAGCCGCCGCTGCCCCGCGCCGACGGGCGCGAGCTCATGTACCGCTGGATGAAGCACGAGCCCCTGGGGCCCTACCTGGATGAGGCCGAGGCTGAGAAGGAGCTGGAGCGGGAGGAGAAGGGCGAGTCGCCGCCCGCGGCGCCGCAGCCGCGCTACCCCAGCGTGGAGAGCAACGACCTGGAGCCCGACAACAGCACCAGCGAGGACACGGGCAGCAGCGAGGGCCCCTCGCCCGGCGACGCGCTCGACCGCTACTGCAACCACCTGGGCTACGAGCCCGAGAGCCTGGGCGACAACCTCTACGTGTGCATCCCCTGCGGCAAGGGCTTCCCCAGCTCGGAGCAGCTCAACGCCCACGTGGAGGCCCACAACGAAGAGGAGCTCTATCACAAGGCGGCCGCCGAGCAGGCCGTGCCGTTCCTGGACAAGGGCGGCCCGGGGCTGGGCGACATCCTGCGGCCCTACCGCTGCTCGTCCTGCGACAAGTCCTACAAGGACCCGGCCACGCTGCGGCAGCACGAGAAGACGCACTGGCTCACGCGGCCCTACCCGTGCACCATCTGCGGCAAGAAGTTCACGCAGCGCGGCACCATGACGCGCCACATGCGCAGCCACCTGGGCCTCAAGCCCTTCGCGTGCGACGCATGCGGCATGCGCTTCACGCGCCAGTACCGCCTCACGGAGCACATGCGCATCCACTCGGGCGAGAAGCCCTACGAGTGCCAGGTGTGCGGCGGCAAGTTCGCCCAGCAGCGCAACCTCATCAGCCACATGAAGATGCACGCCGCCGGCCCCGACGGAAAGGCCAAGCTGGACTTCCCCGACAGCGTCTACGCCATGGCCCGCCTCACCGCCGACCAGCTGGGGCTCAAGCAGGAGAAAGCGGCCGAGCTGCTCTCGCACACCTCGCACTTCCTCAGCGACCCCAAGGCCATGGAGAGCCTCTACCCGCTGGCCAAGTTCACGGCCGAGCACCTGGGGCTGAGCCAGGACAAGGCGGCCGAGGTGCTGGCGCAAGCGCCGCACCTGCACGCCGAGGCCGCCCGGACCATTGAGCGCTACTCGCCGCCCTAGCGCCCGCCGGGGCCGCGCGCCGGCCACACCGCGGGGCTCCCTGCGACGCCGCTGCCGCCTCGCGCGGCCACGGGGAGCCCCTGGCCGCCGCGGCCCCCCGGCTCGGAGATGGCCCTGGAGAACTCACTGGTGGCCGAGGGGCTGTTGGGCCTGGCCTGGAGGGAGCCACTGGTTCAGGAGGAGGCCGCTGGTTCAGGGACTTGGCTGGCGGGTTGGCCCGGGGGCTGTGGCGAGGCTGATGCCAGGCCCGGCCCCGGGGCTGTGGAGGACATGAGCCCGCTCCTACCCTCAGGGCCGGCTCCCGCCCGGCCGCCCGCGGGGCTCCTGCCGCGACGGGACGGGGACTTGGCCGCCTCCAGCGCCACGGGCCTGTGAGTAGCTCATCCATCGAGCGCGGAGCCACCTCGCCGCCCACGGGCGCTTCGGGACGGACTGACGGAGCGGGCGGTGAGCGCGGGGCGGGCAGGGGCGCGGGGAGGCGCCCACTCCTCGCTCACGCTGCCCTCGCGCAGCCCCCGGCCCCCCTGCAGGCCCCGCCACAGACTGAGCCCCTGGGCCCTGCCTCCGTATCAGGGATGCCCGGGGCCCCGCGGGGCGGCTCCCGCTGCCCCCCAGCCCTTTGGCCAAAGATCCCCGTCCCCAGCGCTGGCCGGGCGCTCCGAGGGGGCCGTTCCCGACAACGACAAAGCCGGCGGGTTTGTCGGCTACGCGGACATGGGCCGAGCGGGGAGGGCAGCCCGGAGCCCCCGCTCCCCTTGCGCCGCGGGTGGGCAGAGCAGCCCCCTCGTCCCGCCCCGCCGCGCGACCCCCCTGCCTGGGGCTAATGTGAAGCTTCTCCCCCGTCCCCGCGCCCTCTCCTTTGCACACGAGGCCCCGGGGCAGCCGCCGTCCCCGCGGGCCTCGCGGTCACTGTGCCTTAAAACCCCCCCGGCTGCTCCTGCCCGCGGGGCCCCCGGGGCCGGCGGCTGCTCGGGGGGTCCCGCCGGGCCGCCCTGCCCGGGGAGGAGGCAGCAGCGGCTGCACCCAAAGCACAGCTGGGAGTGCCCAGCGGGGCCGCCCAGCCCGCTCTCCATCGCGTCCGATTTGTACACGGGCTCCTGGCCCTTTTTGTTTTTCTATAGTCGAAAGCGAACAAGCAATAAAGTGTCATTAACGCAGGCGGCCTCGCGTCCTTCTGTGGGGCCCGGGGCTGCTGTGGCCGCATCTGTGGGCGCTGCTGGGTCCCGGGATGAGGAGGACAGGGTGCTCCCTGTTGGGATACGCACTCCGAGGTGGGGAAAGTTGGGGCTTCGCTTCACATGGAGCTGCTGCCCAGCCTGGAGCTGCTGCCGCCGCAGGCTTGCGGGGACGGTGGTGGCCACAGGGCTGCTCTGTCCCATCCCTCCTCCCTGCAGCTCCGCGTCGCAGCTCCCCCAGCACAAGGAACAACACGGCACCACAGACAAGTGTTTATTACTAAACCTCTTAAAACCAGCGTAACAGAGTCACCCAGATGCAGGCGTCTCCCCGCGGCTCCCGCTCTCTGCAGGCACCATCACTGCGGGGCCGCATCCACGTGGCTGCCGAGCTGAGCGCGGCCGGGCCTTGGGCATCGTCCTCCAGGGCTCCGTGTGGCTCCGCAGGACAGGAATGTTGTGGACGCGCTCGGGGGGACAGTCTGTGTGGCTGCAGCGCGGGGTCCCCTCCAGGGGCACAAGAGCCCCTGCTGCTCCGTGTCCGTGTGGGCCGCGTGAAGGGACACAAGTCCTCGCTCGTCTCGGACGTGGCGCCGGGCAGACCCCACTGCGGGGCCGGCACCTCCATAAACTGCAGCCCTTTGCCAGTGCAGGCAGTGGCCGAGCGGCCCTGTGGAGCGTCACAGGCTCCGATGCTCCCAGGCTGGCTCACGTGGAGGGACCAGTGACGGCCTAGTCAGGGCTAGTGTGGGGCTAGCGGCTCGAACGCGCTCCAGTGCAGACCCCAGCCCTGAGCCGTCGACGTGGGGAAGGAAAATGGTGTTTCCAGCCCTGCTGCTTCTTATGGCACCTTCCCGCTTCCTTCCCATGGCTGCTGCTCCGCAGTGGGCACCGCTGACAGTGCTGGGGTGCTGCAGCCCTGCTCCTACCCCCGGACCTGGTCACTGGCTCTGCTCCCTCTTAGCTCGTTGCTATTTGGGGGTAATTGGGGTTGGGGTTGCAAAAGCTGGGGGGGGGGGTAATGTGGTAACTGGGGGGTGCAAAGCCCCTGCCCGTCTGGCTGGAGGCCACTGCATGGCTGGGGACACGGTGGTTGGCCCTGCTCTAGGTTCCCTCTCCAACAAGGGACAGGTGGTTGTGACACTGCTGGGCTGTCCCCAGCCCTAGGGGTGCAGACAGGTCCCCATGAGGAGCCCGGGGGTGGGAGAGCTGCAAGCCAGCCTGGCCTGCACCCCCATGCAGCACAAGAGCCTCCCAGCAAAGGAGGCTGGAAAACGAGGGCAGCAAAGCGGCACCAAGGGCTGGGAGCACAGTGGGAAGGGGCTGCTGGTGTCTGGGGGGGCGCAGAGAGCAACTAGGGGGCACGGGGTGTTCAAAGCTCCTGCTGGAGCAGGGGGCACCTCACAACTCACCAGCACCGGAGCACGGGCGGAAGCTCAACCTGAATAAGAGGGAGAAGAGCCCCGCTCCGAGCAGCGGCATCGCCCATGGTGGGACATGAGTCCCGAGCCCCGCTGTGCTGGGGTGGGATGGGGAAGGGGAGAGGGACGCGGGTGCTGCAGGAGCTGGGGGACACCATGGAGCTGGGGCAGGAGGGTGGAGCAGAGCGGGCAGGGGGAGCCGCACGGTGACGTGCGGGGCATCTCGCGGGGCACTGCCGCCCTCCCGGGGAGCGCGGGCTCCGCTCGGGGCCGCGCTAGCGCACGGAATCCCAAAAGCCACATCCCGTCTCTGCCCTAACAGGCTGCAAACCCCAAGAGCCACAGACTCGGCACTCGCCGCAACCAAAGCCAAGCAAAAGGCTGGCGATCCGGGCTCACCCCAAGCTTCCCTCGGCCGCAGGGCTCTCCGGCTCTGCCCCGGCACCGCCCGAAGGCTGCCGGGACCCTCCAGTGTCCCAGCCTCTGCATGAACCATCCACAGCAGTGACCTTCCCAGCTTGCCTGCCCCTGGAGGGGGGGCCTCCGCAGCACGGCCATTCTGGGGTGGGTTGAGGACGTGGCGTTTTATTGTTCATTGAGGGCTGGAAGGCGGTGGCGCCGCGTGGCAAGGGCTGCCTCCGAAGCGGGTCTCCCACCGCAGCGGGCTGCGTTACTCACTGAGGGGCTCTCCTCGCTGCTCGGCCCGCTCAGCCCTCCTGGGCCCACTTGAGGAAGGTGGGGATGTCCCGCACGGGCACGTTGCGGGTCAGCGCTTTGACTCGCAGGTTCCGGTCGTCCGTGAGCAAAACCACTTCCCTGAGCAGCCGGATTGGATCATCTGGAATGAGAGAGACACCCGAGTGGAGGTTGGAGCTGCTCTGCCCCCATTCCTGGCACCCCTGGCAGCTGCGTTCCCCAGCCCATGCCGAGGGGCTGCTGCCCACCCTGGCTCACAGCAGACCCTCCTCCTCAAAGGCCTTCTCCTTGCCCCTTGCTCCGGCTCGGAGACCTGCCTGAGTTGCCTCTTGCACCTTCCCAGAGGCAGGAATGCCGGGATGCAGAGGCAGGTCTCAGCGCTATCCACTGCCCGCGCCAGGGTGGTGCACAAAGCAGGGAACAGGAGGTACCTTTGCCTGACCCAGGCCAGGAAGACGGCCTGCGACCCTGGCTCCAGCAGGAAGCTGGTGCTATTATTCTGGCGATCTCATTAGAAGATCTAAAACGAACCCTTATTTTGAGAGGCTTTTGGAGTAGCCACTGATAGCGAGGCGTTTCTGGCTTGGGCTCAGACAGGCAGCAAGAGCTGAAGCCTGAGAAACAACCGCAAGGATCTTGCCCCCAGATGGATGAGCTGCCCCGCACGCAACGCGCCGTGCTGGGGATGTGGGAGCTCCGCTTACGTGTGTGTGAAGCAGGGGAAGCATATGGGCTATGTGTAAGCAGCTGGGTCCTGTGACCAGAGCACTGTTCCTATGAGCACAGGAAACACAGTGCCTCCGAGCCAGGACTGGAATGGAAAAAACAGAGTTTATGGGAGCCCAACATGGGCCCAGATTGGCTGCGCTGGGAGCAGCAGGCTGAGGGGAAGGGGAGGTTCGCGAGGAGCCGAGCGCGGAGGGGAGGCCGGGGCGGCCGGCTGCGGCGCAGCGCTGCGGACAGCGGGAGCGGGAATTTTGCATGGACACTTTAAGAAATGTGTAACAATAAACATCCTCTGCTCGGCACGGGTGACGCGCCTCCTTGTTACAAACCAGAGGCTGTCAGCTTGTCAGGCCCCATTCGCCATAATCCACATGATTTCAAAATTCAGCATCATTTACACATAAACATTTGGTGACGGTTTCTCTGTGAATCTGACAAGTTAAGCTGCTAAGAATTCGCACTGACAAATGTGGGTTGATTTCTTGGGCAGCTGCTGATATAATTCCCATCCCCACCGCCCTGGCAATGGCTCCACGGTCGTCTGGTCCTGGTACGTCCTGCCAGATGCCACCAGGCCATCGGGAAGCAAAAGGCTTGTGGGGAACAGACCCTTTTCCACCACCTGGGCTGCATCCCACGTGCAACTTGCCCTGCTCCTCTGGGCACAGCACCAGCAGCAGGGTTGGCTGTATCTGTGCCAGGCAGGTTGTATCTGCCATTCCCACTCCCAGGGGAGTTGAGGTGACCCAAGCAAGTGTTTTTTCCAAGCTAGGTGCACATTTTGGACCTCAAAATCTCTTGATGGTTGTCCTGGCCCAACAGAAGCCGAGGAGGTGGACATGCATGCAGGCTAACAATAGCACTGATAAAGTTAAAAGCAAGCAGAGGTCCGGGTATTGGGTTGGTTGTAGCAAAAGAGCATTTTAAGGAAGGGTTTGAGAGGAAGAAATGGCTCTGCAGACATTGGCAGGGTGCTTCTCCAGGCTAGGGCATCACAGGAGGCACCGTGAGGTGCGCATTTGTAAAAGCAGTATGAGGGCAACAGCCCGGGGCTCACGGGAGGCAGGAGGTGACACCTGGGTGTTGAAAGAGGCAAAATGCAGGAGGGTTTGGCTCGAAGGGCCATGAAAGGGAAACAAGGTGCCTGTGGGATGCAGCAGAGCAGGGACAAAGGTGGCACGAGGATGTTATACCTTTGTTGGCGGGCATGAAATCCTTGGCCTTGTCATTGCAATAGTGGAGACAGCAGGACAGAATCAGGTCATCGTTGTTTCCCTGGAAGAAAAGGGCACCATTAGGCCTGGCAGGGGAAAGACTACACAGTCTCCACCCTCCCTGAATTTCTACATTGCTCTCCAAAAGCTCGGGCACAGCTCGGCAGAGAGACTCTCCATTCAGGACAAGCAGATCCCGGGGACGGGGGCTCTGGTTGCCCTCTGGAAGGCCGTGCAGCAGAGCCCCCAGACCCAGAGCTCACGCTGGCCGCGGTCCCCCTTACCTGCTGGCCCGTGATGTCCTCGCTGCGGAAGGAGATGGACTCCAGCTCGTTGCCTCGGCTGGTCAGAGCCCGCAGGCAGTTGTCGCGGCTCTCGAATCGCTCCTCCAGGAACTCGATGGACTTCCTGGCTCTCTCCTGCACTTGGCGGGCATAGCCTGCAGCCCGGTGCTCCATCTCCGGGCCCTTGGCCAGGCCATCCAGCTCGTTTATCACTTCAAACAGGAAGAGGAGGTACAGTTACTATGCGACAAGGTGCTGTCGTGACCTCCTGCTGAAGTGCACGAGTTGCCAAGGCCTCGGGGCCGGGGCACTGGGAGCTGGCTCAGGAAATGTGGGTTCAGCTGCCGCAGCGTCCCTGCGCTCCTGGACTTGGCCGCTGCTCTGGAAAAGCTTCCAGCCCTTTCCAGCACTGCGTGTCACCTGGCCAGGCCCTGGTGAGCACAGGGAGCTGCTCATCCATCCACCAGGCCCTCTTGCTAAGGGCACCTGGCTCTTCCCAACACCATGTCCCTTCCGCATGGTTCCCACCAGCTGCATTGCAGCTCGTGCTACCACCAAGCATGAGCAAAGGGAGATGTAAATGGGGACCCTGTTCCCCTGGGTCCCACCACGGTGCCTCCTGTGTGCTGCTGCCTGGCTCTGCTTTCCCCTCTCTGCTCATCCCTCCTTGGCAGTGCTGGAAGCTGCTGCAGCAGCGAGGAAGGTCACGCTCGGGAGCCGGCGCTTCTCACTTTCCCTCTGCTTCCCACGTGAGCCCTAGCCCTATTTTCGCACCTGAAGCTGCTGCCCTGGCTCCCTGCAGGGGTGGCTGGAGCGGGGGGGATGCTCTTCAACACCTCACCCATCTGGGGCTGCTCCAGGCGTTCGCACATCTGTCCTCACACATGCTGCTCAAGACGAACTCGAGCTTGCATTCCCAGCCCGCTCGGCTAAACTGGAGCCTCTCACATCCTAGCGCCTCCTGAGCAGCAGGGACACCCTCCTCGGGCTGCACGGGGGCTCGGGGGGCAGCAGCAACACCCCACGCTGCATCTTGCATGCATGAACACCATGCATGCAGCAGCGCAGCCGTGCACGGGCACCCGCGAGCGCTGGGCTGCACGTGTGTGCGCGGCAGCCGCTCTGTGTGTGTGTGTGTTTTAGCCATGGCTTCATTTCTGAAGATTGTTTCCGAGCTTGGAGCCAAGTCCTGAGTTCAAGTGGGAACTATGCATTCCTTGGGGGTTCAGGGAGAGAGCTCGGGGTCTGAGGCCTCTCCCCAGTGCTGTGAATCACTGCCCGGGGAGCCTGCGTGATCGCTCTGTTCCATGGTGAGACTGGCACTCACTGTCTGGGTATTCAAATTAAAGCTGCATGGAGCTGCTTTGCTCCTCGCTCTCCGATGACTCTTCTCGCTACTGCTTTTAGCGACCTGATGCTGCCATTTCCACACAATGCACGGCTGGGTGAGGGGTGGGGGGAGCCGTGCAAGAACGGAACATCAAACAGGAAAAGCTGGTATTCCCTCCCGAAATCCGCCTTCCTGCTTCCAAGCTAAACAGGCTTCAAAGGGGAGGCTTGTTTGTGCTTCTGCACCAGGCCTGGCTTCTCCATGGCGGGGTCAGCCTCAAGGAGCACGGAGCAGGTTAAAGAGCAAGAGAAACAAACGGAACGCGAAGCTGCCTGCTTAACCCCTTGCTGCATCCCGGGAAGAGCGCGGCCAGTGCCCTGTGCCGGGGGACGGGCACGGATGGGGCCCCACAGCGTTGGGATGTGGCACCGAGGCCTCTGCCCCCGGTGGCCACTGGCCCCCGGCTGAGGCCAGCAGACAAGTTCCTCCTCCTCACGCTTGGTTCTCATCTTGGATGGCCCCCCTTTGGGCACGAGGTGGGATTCAAGGAAGAGCCTGCGCGGACAGCGAGTGTTTAGCTGCAGGGCAGAAGCAGGGGTGGCTCTTGGTGGGTTGTGGGGCTCTGTGTCTGTTGGCACAGGGGACAGGGCAGCACAGGAGAAGGCCACAGCTCTGGGTGCCATCAGTGCAGCTCCCCGGAGCCAAGGCAGGGCGGGCGCCTCCTCGTTTTGCAGGTCCAGGGAGGCTAAGGGGGTTTCTGCCGCATGAATATCGCCCTGGCTGGGGTTCAGCTTAGCGAGCCCCCCATAAAGCAGGCGAGAGCCCCGGGGAGGCAGCGCCAGGGCTGCAGGGCAGACGCCAGCACGCGCAGGTGCCAACATGAGCTCGATGAGCTCCGCCGGGGCGCGCGACCTCCTCCCCTTCGTGCCCCTGGCACAAGGCGCCAGGCAAACAGCTCCGCTCGTGTGGCTGAGCCTGAGCAGCCGTCCCGGGCCAGCCCATGGCCCTGCAGGGTGCCACAGAGGCTGCACGTTTGCACCGAGGCAGCAGAGCACTGAGGGCAAAAGCAGCCCCATGTTGACTTGGAGGGTGGGCACCCCGGAATGCTGCGGGCAGGGAGATGGGCACGAGCACTGAGCTCGCTGGAGCTGCCGCCGGGGTAGAGCCGGCCCGGGGGCTCCCGCCGGGAGCCGGAGCCGTGGCGGCTCCGCGGCGCTTGGCCCCGCTCCTGCCCTCGCCTCTCCGGGGGACACGTTGGCACCGGGGCCCCCCGGGCGACACTGGCCAGAGGAACGTTACCTCGAGCCCGGAGCGCGATCAAACAATCAGAGCAAAGGCATCTCACCAAATCCTCCCGCCACCCTGGGAGACCACCCAGCAGCACAGCCGTTATCTGCCAGGGTGAGTGTTTACCAATAACGGGAACCAGCTTGCTGTTTTACTGCGAGCTTTATAAGGATAAAAAGAAGGGCTGGGCTTGAGCAGCTTGGAGACGCTGGGACACAGGCCGGCCATTTGCTCGGGCTGCCTAAGCCCCAGCTCAGCTGGGATAAGCTATCTGCTTTGATTGTTTAACAATTCCTCCTCCTTGCTCCCTCCAAAATTCCCTCCAGATCCCATTTAACACCCGCTCGCCTCTCGCAGCCCCTGGCACCCCCAAATGTAGTGTGGGGAGAGGAGCCCGTTTTGTGCCACGGGCAGAAAACCGGTAGGAAGGGAGAAACTGGATGTGCTGGAAAGGAGGAGCATGGATCACACAGCTCCATGGAGCTCCACTGAAAGCAAAGGGCTCGTGCCAGGCCCGGCTACCCCGCAGACACAACCTCATCTCTGGTGCCAGAGGTGGCCAGGGAGGGAAGGACCCAAAACGTCGGGATGCCCGATGAGAACCACTCACCAATCAGGGGCACCACCAGGATGAACTTCCTGCACTCCAGCAGCGTTGCCAGGCTGCTGAGGTGGTCGATGAAGCCGTTGGTGTCCGGCACCAGGAAGACGGGTCTGATCTCCAGCTCCATCTGTCTCACTTGACTCTGATCCTTCAGCACGGCCTGTTGGAGGAGAACAGAGGGTGAGCGGGGAGAGCATCAGCCCTGTGAAAGGTGGATCCTGAGAGCAGGAGACAGGCCTGGCTGCTGGGCAGGCTTCCCACAGCATGGACACAGCGCCTGAGCCTCTGCACATCCCGAGTACCGCATGCTGCAGTACTCCAGGGAGGACTCTCCCAGGAAAATGCCCTGTTCCCGGAGAAAACAGCCTGGCACCAGCCTTGCAAATGGAAACATTTCAGGATTTGTCCCATTTGCAGGACTGGTGGTTACCAGGACTGATTTGCACTGGTACCAGCGGCCTTATGACAGAGCGGGGAGAAAGCAGGGGATGGAGGAGGGAGATTGTGGGACTCCAGCGGCTCAAGGTGACAGGCTCCCGAGGGAAAACAAGGCAGTTTGGGATACATGAGTCATGTCGAAAGCAACCTAACCCTGAGCCCTGCGTGGGCAGCAGCAGAGGTCCACGGGGAGGGCTGCACGGCTGCGGCATCTCGCTCGCGGCTGCACCAGGGCTCGCACACGCTGCGCCTTCTTCCGACCCCATTCAGCTGGGAGGCCAGGTGGATTCCAGTCCTGGAAACCCCAAGCACTGGCCTTGACTGAGCCCTGTGTATCCACAGGGGGCCAGAGGGCCTCACACACATGGGGAGGGTCTGCTGGGCGTTACTAGCACCCGCCGGGGCTGTACCTGGCCCTTTGGATGAGGCTGGTTGCCAAAAAGAGACCCAGGCGCTCACGTAGCACTTCAGATGCTATCGAAGGACTTGGGCTCTTTAGCAAGTCAGTGGCTTAAAAAACTCAGGCTGCTATTCTAGTGCTTCCTCTGCTTAAAAATAGCAGCTTCCCTGGACTCGCTCGTGTTTGTCGCCTCTAATAGGAACCGGTCACCCCTGGAGCGGGGCAGCAGCCCCGCTATGGGGCACGTCCCCCCTCGCAGCGCCCCCAAGAAGCCCCCCAGGGGTGGCAGGGAAGCTCAGCCCCTTGTGCCAGCCCCACGCTGCCCAATGCTGTGGCACGTTGCCCTGCTCCCTGCTAGGGGTCCAAGCCCTCCTGCTGTCATGCCAAAGCCTCGAAGGCGCCCGGGAACCACGAGCGGCACCAGGCGGCAGCGGCCATGGAAATGAGTGGCTTTTTTAATGCCTTTCCCAGCGCTGTCATCTGGCTTTAAATCAAGACGCCCTCGCTGTGCCACCTCCCACGAGGGCCTGCGGAGAAGCGGAGCCTTCCCCACGTGCCTTGCCCCCTCTCCCTGGCATTGCTGCTCCTGGGGACATCGTTCCCAGGGCCCCACAAGGGCAGACGCGCAGTGGGGAAAGCAGGGCCGGCTCGATGAGGTCTCTGCCTGCTCGGGTGGCACTGGTGCCTCCAGCTTCGGCAACCTGGAGCTGCCCTTTCCCTGGCAGCACATCTAGGAGCATGGGCAATGCTCCTGCTACCTCCATCCTGCCACGGCGAGGAGCCCCGCAGGCCACCAAGTTGGCACGAAGGGCAACGCTTTGCAGAGCGGCCTCCGACGGGCCTCGACGGCGCTACGTGAGGCTGGCGCCCCGTCCATGCGCCAGCGCGGATCCCTGGCGCCGGCGGCCTCGCGAGCGGCGGGATCACCTACAGGAGGGGACACGCAGGTGACGGCGGGGGCTGCGCTCCGGGCGCGACCCCGGGGCGGCTCCTTCCCGCGGGGCATTCGCCCCGGCGGCGCTGGCGGGCCGTACCCGGCCGGTTCCTGGCAGCTGCGAGCGACGCCTGTGCCGGCCGTCACGTCCCATTCCGCTCGCCGGGCCGCCCGGTGAGAGAAGGACACAGGATGCGCCGGGAGTGAAAGAGCGAGGTCGGCGGGGAGCGTGCCAAGTCCCCGCGCAGAGCTCCGGCCCGCGCGGGGAGCCAGAGGGAAACTCGCCTTTGCAGAGTTCAGAGGCCGGCAGCGAGATTTATTTTTGTTTGTGTGAGTAAAAGGCTGCAGAAGCCTCTGGCCAAGGGGCTGGGGGGGGGGGTGGGGAGGGGCCTGTGATTCATACGGGCTCGCGCTGGCCCTGTGCCAGCCGGGAAAAGGAGCCCATGTGCGGGACGGGATGGGACTGGACGGGATGGGGAGGCGAGCGCCGCCTTAACCCTTGCGTCGGGGCCGCCGCGTCCCCGCTTTGCTGCCGCCTGCCCATAGACACCCCCACAAGAGCAGGGCTGCAAGAGGGATGTGGGGGTTCGCCCTGGGGTTCAGGCCCTGTTGGGAGGGTAATTTTAGGCTGGATGGGGGTTAAAGCCGCTCTGCAGCTCCAGGACAGGGTGTCCTGGTGGTGCTGGTGCGTGTGGGGCAGTGCCGAGGCCGGCGGCTCCTGCTCCTCCGGCCCTGCGAGCAGCGGCTGCTCCGGCCGTGCCCTGCGCGCGGGGGCTTCTCCAGGAGCGCGGCGGGAGCCGGACGCGGCTCCCTCGGCCGCCCCAGCTGGTGGCAGCACTGAGATCCCGGCGCTCCCGCGCGCCGGCCGAATTCCCAGCTCATCCATCAGCTGGAATCACCTGGGGGATTCCCCGGAAGCGGCTGCACGGCCAAGCACTCCCTGTCAGGGCAGGGCCCTGGGCCTCAAGGGGCGTTGCGGGGCATCGAGGGGCATCGAGGGGCGTCGCAGGGGGTCGAGGCTCCGTGTCCTTGCTGAGGCCAAGCTCCCATGCCAGGCTGGAAAAGAGGCCTCGAGCTGAACCCTGCACGGAGCAGCCACCTTGGGGACAGGGCTCTCGGGGCAAGGCCACCGTGCGAGGACACGTGGGGCTGCCACCACCTCTTCAGCCCCAGCCACCGCCGTGCTCTCCAGCAGCAGCCAACCCATCCAACAGGGACAGCGGGTGGGTTTTCCACAGCACAGAACAAGGTGCAGCGCCTCCGCTCGAGGCTCCGCTCCCGGTCTCGCCCGGGGGTGAACGTGCGTGGCGGGCGGTCGCGCGCCGGGGCGGCCGCCGTGGCGGAGCCGCCGGGGCGGCCGCGCGGCTTCCGCAGGCAGTGGGCAGCGGCTCCCGGGCAGGTGCGCGCGCCCGCCCCATTGTTCCCGCGCGCTCCGAGCGCGTGAATGGGAGCCGGGCTAAAATTAGCCCGTTACTCACGCGGCCGCCACAAAGGAGCGGCTGCATCTTAAGGGGGCGGCCGCTCCGTGGGCTCGGAAGGGACCGGAGCGCGGCTATTTCGGGAAGACGTGTCATCACTGGCCGCCCCGTTAAGCCGCTTCTGTAATGCTGAGCGAAACAATAGCAGCATCCAGAGGAAGAGCCTGTTATGTTTCAGGTGGGATGTTTTCAAGCGCGCAGGAAACCCGACCGCTCCCAGCGCGCGGCAGCGGCACAAAGGACAGGGGACGCGGAACGGCACGGAGCGAGGGCCCGGCCAAGCAGCGGGAGCACTGGCAGCGGACCCGGCCCTGCTGCGGAGCGGCCTCCTCCGCTTCGGCACCTGCCTCTCACCCCTCTGGCCGCTTGGGTTGTGCCTTGGCCCATGTCCGGCCTCTCTGCTCGGCCGGTCGCAGCGCTGCTGTCCCCAGAGTGGGTGAAATGTGGGCTCTGGGGACACGGTAAGGGCAGGGACAGGTCACCAGCGGTGCCCACAGCGGAGCGGATGGAGCGGGAGCGCCAGGGAGAGCAGCAGGCCCCAAATCCACAGCCAGGCAGTGCAGGGTGCTGCCCTCCTGATGAGAGGAGGCAGCAGCACCCCTGCCACATGCACTGCTCCCCCTTGGTGCCTTTGGGGTGAAGAGGAACTCAGCTGAGCTCCCCTGCTGTCTTTGCAGTCGTGGTGATTGTGGGGAGAGGAACAAACCACCTGCCACCCGCTGTTGCTCTGCCCAGCCCTGAACTTCCCCATCAGTTTGAGCAACTGCCCTGTGCAAACCCGAGCCAGGGCAGTGACCCACGGGGTGCAGCGAAGGATGAGGCCACTCTGGGGCTGCTCTCAGTATGAGCACGGCCCTTGCTGCAGCTGAGCTGTGACACTGGGCACAGGAAGGGTGTCCCCTGCCAGGGGACACAAGGTGGGTAAGCAGGGAGATGAGCCCAGGCTGCAGAATGCCAGCCCTGCAAGGATCTGGGAAGCCTCTGTCTACAAAAAGGAAGACCAGGACTTGTTTGCTTGCAGCAGAGGTTGAGGGGACAGGGACAGCAGCCAGGAGATGCAGCAGAAACCACCTTTCCACCCTCCGGGGTGCCAGTGCTGAACATAGAGCAAAGGCAAGTGATGCAAGGGCAGCAGTGAACTGGGACAAGCATCAAGCATCTCCAGCAACAGCAAGAGGCGAAGACAGGAGCGCAAGGAAACCTCCTGGGAAGGAGGTGATGAATTCAGATGGGGGAAGCCAACCCACCACCTGCCTCCGAGCAGGGTAAGAGCTGGAGGCGGGAATGGCAGGGGAGTCAAAGGCGCAGGAGGCAGCCAAGCACCAGGCTGGGGCTTGCAAGGGCAAGGAGCCGGAGCGCAGGGAGCCCGGGGATCCTGGCCCAAGCAGCAAGAGAGAACTCGATTCCGCAAGCCTCACCGAGGCCACATCGGGCTCCCCAGGGCACGGCCAGCCTTGCCAACAGAGGGAGCAGGGAAACGCCTGGAGGAGAGCAGGGAAACGCAGAGGACGACGATGAGCAGCCAAGGGAGGAAGGCATGTCCTGACCCCGGTGCCATGGGAGGCAGAACCAGAGAACCCAGTACCCATCACAGCACTGGCACAGCTACACGGGCACACAGGGAGAGCCAAGGCTCTCCACTGCAGTGAGACAGGAGCTGCATCTGCTGGACGGAGATGAGGATGTGGAGCTGCAGCCTGTTCCCTGCGTAAGGGAGAGGGAACTTGGAAAGCGACTGATATTTGCGCTCCGCAGACCAGTGCTGAGCTAGAGAAAGGAGTGGAAGAGAGCAAGGAGAACGACCGCAGCCCTTAGGACCAAGTGTCTCCAGCGCAGAAAGCCGTGGGTCAGGACAGGGAAGTTGGGAATGCAGCATGGAGCTGGTGCCGCCCTGGCAGCGCTTTCCCTTCCATCCCTTTGGCTCTGCAGCCGGCGCCGGGCGAGCAGCGGGGCCTGCGCCCGTGTCCCGCTCCAGGCTCTTCCCAGCCGGCTACGCCGCATGACTTTCCCCAAGCCCCACAGGCTTCTCCTCCGCCCCGCAGGCTCGGGCTCCAAGTGCACCTCGGCTCTCAGCTGCGCAGCCCCCGGAGCTGCCCACACCCTCATCCTGACCTCTCTCCGCCTGCGAGCCCCGGCCCCAGCAGAGCTCGGCAGGAAGGGAGGAGCGCGCGGGGAGAAAGCCCCGGACAGGGCCGGCGGCCCCCGCGCTCCCCGCGGAATGGGCAGCGGCGCTCCCGGGGGGCCCCGCTGCAGCTGGGCCGCGCGCCGGCACCACCGGCCGCACGCGCTGCCCTCCCCGAACATGTGCAGTTCCTGTTTGCTGTGTCTGTACACGGCGGTGGGAAGTGGGGAATTTACTTACACCTCCCGCTTAACAACCCTGGGAGGCTGGAAGGCTTCAGGCCGCTTTTAATTTACAGCCCATCTCTCCAATCTCTCACTCGTTCGCTGCTGCTTTCTTCCTTATTGTATTAATGGGACCCAGGTACCTGCCAACAATAATGGACTCGCTTGCGGGGGCGGCCCCTCCCTCCCGGCACAATTTATACCTTTGCCTTGATATGAATTGCTCCAAATGCAAACGAAGAAAGAAAAAGGCAAGATCAGCGAGGTTGGGGTGGGTTTGGAAAAGTGAAGCGCAGTGGTTCTGGGCCCGGCGCCAGTAGCCGGAGGGTACACATGTGCGCGCTCTCCCAGTAGGGCCTTCAGCAGCCCTGTTTTACAACCACCTCGGCACACACTGTAGAGTTCACGCATATGGCCAGACAGATGTGTCTGGCTTACGTTCAAGGCTGGAAAATGAAGAATTATGGAAGTGAAGGGCCCTGGGCATTAGAGAGGGCGGAGGTGAGGGGGAGGGGAGCCAGGGAGAATTTTCCTCTGCTGAGAAATCCTCATCTGGGCTGCGAGGCCGGAGGAAGAGGGGTTGAGAGGGAGCAAGGCAGCCAACAGCCAGGCATGTGAGTCTGCTCTTAAAGCAACAGCATATCCATCTGCTCACGGGGTGAGCAGTTTATTTCGCTCGTTCCCACCGGGAAATGCCCTAAGATGGGGCTGGGGCCAGGGCGGGATGCCCCGCATGCCCCTCTGCGTGCCCTTCCTCTGCCCCAGGGCGATGGCAGCAGCACAACCCGCTCTACAGGCAGCGCTCCGGCGGCAAGAGCAGTTTGCAGCCTATTTTTGCTGCCTCTGACTCCCACGTGAACCCTGCCGCTCCTGTCCCACCCTCTCCCCTGGCTTCCCCGTGCCCTGCTGCACAGGAAAAGTGATTTCTCAGCCAGTCTTACCCACCCTCACACAGTGATTGTGTCCGAGTTGGGGGGACATTTGGCTGGCTGGCACATGCAGCATTACAGACATCAGCAGGGCGGGCTCCCTGGGGTGCTGCTCCATGCAGAAGGGGTGCCCCAGTTCAAGAAGGCTCCCAAAAGTCCCTAACACATTTAGCTTAGGGCCTGGGAGGGCAAGTCTGACCTGAGCATAAAGGTCCCACCCTTCGGGTGGTCCAGCAACGTTCATCTGACCCTGTTCAGTGAAGCCAAAGCTAAGTCTGCAGCTGGGTTTCAAAGAGGCAGCACAGAGCACCTACCCCTGGGGAGGTCAAGGTGCCTATGTGACATTCCCAGAGGCCACCACTTGGGAAGCCCAGCAAGGAAACACCTGAGCACCACCAAGAGAGTGAGATATGGTCAGGCCATGTCCAAACTGAGCACCACCAAGAGAGTGAGACACAGTCAGGCCATGTCCAAAAGCAAAGGAGCTGCTGGGCCAGCCTGTCTGATGGCCTCGCTCGCTGCGGCCGCACACCCCGGCCTACCTGGATCTTGTCTTGGCGACGCTGCTGCTCGGCTACTTTCCTGGCCAGCGCTTGCTTCTTGGCTCGCAGCTCCTTGATGTCGAGCTCTCCACCGCTGCCTTCAGCCTCAGAATCATCTTCAAAGGCCTCGATGAGCACATCATCTTCCTTCTTCCAGGAAACGCATAAAGGCAAAAGCGAGAGAGAAGTCACTGTAAAGGATGCAGGGACTCTGCTCATGCTGCTCTTCCCTTTCCAGCAGACACATTCCTGCTGTCCATTCCCCACTGCTGATGGGTGACTACGTCTAAAGGTCCCAAAGAAGCAAGCAAAATAAATAGGCAGTCAACATCCACGTAGTGACAAGAGGAGACACAAGGTAACGGGCTAGGGATGACAGTGACAAGGCAGGGGGTACACAGCCCTGCTCCAAAAAACAACCCTTCCTACTTTTGGAAAACTCCACAGTTTCAGGCAAGTTGCTGATGCTTTGTAGGCTTCAGTTCTATAAAATGGGGAGCATGATGTTCCCCGTTTCTGTGCCTTGCCTGTCTTTGTACATCCCTCGAAGCAAGGAGCTTTTTTCTTCACCTGTCTGCAGCCCGGGTTTTACAGAGCTGCTGCGATCCCGCTGCCTCATTAGGGCTAGACACGTAAGCCCATCACCATCCCGACAGGAAGCCCAGATCCATGATCTCAGGGGGCCAAAGAGCCAATTCCAGCTTTCCGATTTGATCTCGGAACAGGCCAGAGAGATTCCTGCACACACCCCAAAACTCCAAGCTGAGCTAGAACAGATGTTTTAGAAAGAGACGTTCAATCTTGATTTGAAAATCCTACATGATGGAGAATCTGCTACGTCTCGAGGTCAGTCATTTCAACATTAATTACTTCCTCTGTTAACATTTACGTCCTACGTCTACTCTGCCTTTGTCAAGCTGCCTCTGGCCGGGAACCTGGTCTTTGCTACACTTCAGGGTCCTTTGCTCTCCAACCTCCTCCCTGCACAGGTGCTTCTGGACCACGTCACACCTTCATTCCTCCTAGATAAACTGTAGTGACTTTCCCTCTGCTTTTCCCATTGGGGTTTTTCCAGCCCCTCTGCATTTTGTCTGCACCCTGGAGATCCCAGTGGGCACCATGCTGCTCCTGCACCAGGTGAATCCAGAGCCGACCTGTCCTCATGGGTCCAAATGCCCAGCACATGGGTAGGCAGGAGGTGGTGGATGGTGTCCAGCTGGGCATCTGGAACAACCCAGGGCCCCCTCAGCTTCACTGCTCTCCCTAACAAGTCCCTGAGAAAAACGGCGTTAGGAAAGTTCTCAGGAGAACCCCACCAGAGGGATTTGCTTTAAGCTCCAAGAAGATTGCAGGGAGACTTCAGGCTTAATTCAAACAATCCCTGCACTCCATGTCTATAGACCCAACCATTTCCCTTGGTCCCCCACACACGCCTGGCCGCAGAAGCCAACAGCTTTTCTCTCCTTGTGACTTGCGAGCCATGGGAAGGAGGAAGACGGAGCCCTCAAGCTCACTTCCTTCTCCCGGGACAGCAAGGGGCATGCTGAGAGGGGGACAGAGATGCACGTGGGCCTCAGAGAGCAGCTCATGTCTCTGCTGCGAGATCTGCTGCGGTGTTCCGGGCTGGGAAACGTTTGCCAGGGCTCCCGGGTGGTCACGCTGGCGAGGAGGGAGCTCAGACCCCAAGGAGGAAGCTCCAGGGTTACGCAATGAGCTCACGGAGACGTTCCCACAGGCCAGCAGCGGCTGCAGGGACTGGGCAAGGGGGAGCTCTTCTCCAGCCCATGCTCCTTCCCAGCACCAATGGGACAGTCCAACCCGGTAAGCGCTCCAGGGAGCGGGACTGTCCCTGTCTGCGACACTGGTGGAACCCAAAGATCCTGAGATAATCACAGCAGGATCAGCCCGGAAACTTTCTGCAGAGCCTCCAAACGACAACAGGGGATCCAGGTCTTCCTACCTTACGGAGAGATCTTTTTGCTGCTTGGAGTTTTGTTTTGAGCCTCTACACACAAAAAACCCCCACGTAGAATCTACCCTTGACTTGGCTGGAGCCACCTGCCAGGGCTCGGAGTGCTAGGAATGTGCCAAGCACCTTGCTACAGGGTGGCAGCAATTTTGGGGCACACTGGGGGCCTTTTGGGGCCTTTTTCCAGTGGCAGCAATTTCGGGGCACACTGGGGCACACACTGCAGGTGTCCCAGCCCCGGGAGAGGGGAGGCCAGTGTGGGACATCCCCTCATCCGGCTCCGCGGCTCCGGGATGGGGATGCCTGGAGCGAGGCCGGGCAGAGCCGGGCCACCCAGCTCCCCGCTCCAAAGGCCTCTGCCCTTCTCTACTGTTTCCCCGGCCTTTCAAGCTGCAAGATTAAACACAAGAAAAGAGTCAACCTGCGGCGCGGTTGGCAGGGCCCTTAAACACACACACGGAGCCTGGAGCGAAGCAAGGCCTACAGGAACAAGCAAGGGCAGAAAAACAAGAGCTGAATTCCTTAATCACATCAGGATGTGAGAGGCAGGGGAGGGCCGGGGCGCCAATGTCAGCTCTTCCTGTACGTGTGCTGGAGGCTGCAGCTCGGGCCTCTGCCGCAGCGAGCTCCGTGGCTATAAACTTGATCCCGGGGCTGAACCCTGACACCCCCTCGCCCACCTCCTCTCCCCGGGCCGCAGCGCTGCACGTTATTAAAGCTCGCTCCCCCCGGCTCCGAGTAGGAACAAGCAGCATCTGGAACTCATAGCAGCGCGCGAGATAGAGGCACATGGGTTGGACTGGCAGGAAAGGGCACGAGCAAAGCACACTCCGGAGACGAGGGCTGTGCACCATTTACCCCCCTTTTCCCCCCATAAAACGCACACGCAGCTCGGCTGGCTATAAATAGCGGGAGCTGCAGGGCAGGCAGAGGCTGCTGGGCCCCACAGGGGTGATTCTTCCTTCACCGAGGCGCGCTCTTCCCGCACGGTACCTGATCTTCCAGTTGTTTTCCCTCTTGGCTTCCCATTTCCTTTCCCATGGCGTCTGGGACGGGTGCCACTGACACATATTTTCCACCCTTGAATGCCAGCAAAGGCTCTTCTTGTCCACAAAGGGCTTCCAGGAAATACTTCAGAACTGTGACCCTCTTGCAGTCGGCTGCAATAACCTACGGGGTGAGGACGAGGGGGTTGGGGAGAGGGAAAGGAAAATAAAGTCAGTGCAAAAGGGAGGTGAACGGGCAAAAAACAGAGGGAAACAGCCTGGCCCGGCACCCTCCGGATTCCCCTCTGCTTTCCAACAGGGATGGGAGAGATCTGACCAGTGTCCCTAGGGAGATGGAAGTGGGCGAGATGGGCAGCCACTCCAGCATCCATCACCGTTTATGGAGCGGTGCTGCCCTCGCCGTGTCCCCGGAGCCACCCGGCTGCGGGATCAGCCTGCCCCTTCCCAGCGCCACGAGACAGGGGAAGTCCTGCTGGAGCGGGAGGCAAATGATGTGGCCGGCCTCGCTGTTTCGCTTCGGCTACAGCAGCAGCAGCCCCTCGGGAAGGCGGGAGGGCTCGGGCGGCCGGAGGCAGCGGAGGGACAGGCCAGCACGGAGCCGGCGGCCGGGGGCGTTTTGCACAAACTGAGCACCACGTGGAGCCCAACAACCACCCGGGGACCCGGGAAGGCTGGGACCGATCCGGCCTGAAGGCAACTCGATAATTCGGGTAATTATCCCATGTATGAGGTTCCCACGTGGAGTTCCCGGAGGGCGGGAACCTGGTATCCAGGTGGCCCCGGACTGCGCTGAGCCGGCCCCTCGCTGTGGGGACGCTGCTCCGAGGCCTCCCCTTGATGGGCACCACTGCACAGCACGAGCAAAGGGGCTCGATGTGCTGAGGAGCAGGGGACATCGCTCACGTTCAGGCCTCCAGGGGCTCCGGTTGGGCCCTGGAGCGGCCGGTCCCCGAGCGTGCCGGGGCTGCCAGCGGCCCCGCTGCACCGCGCTG
>JAUBOD010000479.1:901686-929659 GCA_032353885.1 Nothura maculosa | reverse complement strand
AGGGGCTCCGGTTGGGCCCTGGAGCGGCCGGTCCCCGAGCGTGCCGGGGCTGCCAGCGGCCCCGCTGCACCGCGCTGCTGCCGGAGGAAACTTGTGCTCTTCCACAGCGCTGCCAGCTTCCTCTGCGCGGGCTAAATTTAACCGCCGTGGCTCTGCAGTGCGTGTCAAAAACCCTGACCCTCCTGCGACCTGCAGCCTCCCAGCCCGGCTCCTGCCTGCACGAGGCACCCGGACACAGGAGGAGCCGGATTCGCCTCCACCGCTGCCTCCCGGAGCCGAGGGGAAGGGAGAAGGGGCATCTTCCTCCTGCGGGGAGGAATGACGGGAGAGGGATGCTGGAAGCGAGGGACATGAGCATGAGGGATGCTCTGGGATGATGCCACGTGGGATGGAGCTGGGCACGCAACAAGGGGAATGAGAGCACGGGGCAGGTTGGGATGCCAGGAACCTGCATCTTTCCCGGCAGTTTGGCATTCCCTTGGAGCCAGGCTGGCTACGGAGCGGAGCCCACGCGCATGGGGAGCCCGGCCACGTGGCTTCAGCAAAGGGGCTTCAAGCCTCATATCTGCCAAAGGGATCAGCTCTCCTTCCTGACACCATTCCCGAGGGATTTCTCAGGGCACGTCTAGCACTAAATGTAAGTGCATTTCGCTCGGGATCCCGGTGTTTTCACTGGGTGTGCATGAAGGACAGCACAGCAATGTCTGCCCTGCAAATACTTCAATCTTGACAACCAGAGGCTCCTGGCTGATCACACATATTGCAGAGAGGCTCCTTTCCCCCAGCTGCCTTGGGGAGAAGGCCAGGAAGGTTCACTGCTTTCTCCCAAGCAAAAGAACCAGCTAGGAAACAAGGGATCCCCGGCCAAGGCAGCGCAGCCCAGTGCTGCCTTCAGCTCATCTGCTCGGGGGGAAAGAGCCCAGCCGAAGGCCCATGACATAATGCCACAGTAACTTGTCTCATGAACACATTTTTCCAGCCCGCATGAATGAAAAACAGGGAAGGAGCAAACGCTCCGAGCATCCCTGTCACGTGCAGCCGCGGGATGGAGCGCGGCTCCCGCAGGACGTGCCAGAGCCGTGGGCGCCGGCGCTCCTGCAGCCAGCGCAGCCCCGGGGAGCCCGGGAAAGGAGGGACCTGCGGGCCCGGAGCCTCGCGTGACACACGGCAACCTGCTCAGCGGAAACTTCCCGTTTTGGGATGGGGAGTGAGTGCCCGCCGCTGTGCCCGAGCCTCGCGGGCGTCCCGGGAAGCCCCGGTGGGCAGCGAGGGGCTCCGGGAGCCGCCCCGGCCCCACGCACAGAATGGATGAGGGGTGAGCGCATGGCCGCGGCGGCGCCGGGACCGCGGAGCCGGCAGCAGGAACTGAAAGCCCGGCTGTGAGCAGGGCCCTCACACGCACCCTGCCCGCTCGCCAAGGAAAAGCGAAACCCCGGATTGCCGAAGTGGTCGGGTGCCCTCCGGCGTGACCCGGGCTCGGTTCCCCAGTGCCGGGGGAGGCTGGCATGCGCCCGGGATGGGAGAGGATTCCCATCTCTGCCGACACGCTGCCCACCCAAGGCAGTGCCAGGCTCATTAGCGCCGGCTGTTAATTCGGAGGCTGCGCGTTGCCAAACTGATCGTGCCTCGGCCCCAGCAGGACACACATTAACGGGCGCTAAGTGCCTGTAAAGACCCCGTGGGTTGTCCATTAACTGCACCAGCTGGTGCAGCATCAAAGCTGCACTGGTTTGAATGCTACGGGACAATCCGCTCCTGTTACCTGCCTCAAACCTCGGGAAAGTCGAGACCAGAGTCCCGGGAGGCTCCTGAGGTCTAATCCCAGCTCCAGGGCTGGTGCCCTCAGTGGCCTTTACCTTGTTTTTCCCCAGAGACCTTTTGAGATGAGGCAAAAGCTGCCGGAAACGCTGTGTGCTGCTATGTCTGCAGGGGTGGCCAAGCCTGGCCTGCAGCAGAGGCAGCCCTGAAGGCAGCGCGTGTCCCCCAGGGGGTTTAAGGACAGGGAAAGGACTCGCTCAGGCTCTGGGGGCTGGCACTGATGGGGTCACCATGGCCCAGTGGCCCCGGTGCCACTTGGGCTCGGTCCGTCCCGGCGGCTGCTCCGCTCGGCACGGCGTTCCCGCAGCAAAGCCCGTGGCCGTCACACCCACCGCCACCGCCTTCCCTCGCCTTTTACAACTTGCTAATTTTACGCAGCGCCCTGAAGAGCAAATAACCGGCAGGCAGGAATGCGGCCTCCTTCGGCGAGGCCACGCGCTTCCCGGAGCCTCCGGCGGCTCCGTCAGCCTCCCAGGGGACCGTGATCGGCCACCCCCAATGAGGGACTCGGTCTGGAGCAGACGGAGCCAACCCAGCACCTTCCTCAGCAAGGAGGGATCCCAGCAGCTTCTCCTTTGCCAAACCTTTGCATGGAGGCGGCTCCGGAGAAGGGTTCACTCGGAGCAGGGGCCGCTGCTCTCGTGGCAGCGCTGCTGTGTGTGAGGGGGAGACACGAGCACATCCCCACAGCTGGATTCTGAAGGGGAAAAGGACACGAGAAGCTTGAGTCATAGCACGGAGAGATCCCATCCCGGAGCTGGAGATGGGAAAGGGATGGGAATTGGAGCCGGAGCCAAGCTGAAGCGGGATCCAGCCCGGAGATAACACTGTTTTTGCCACATGGATTTAAACAGGGCTTGGTTGGAGTGAAGGAGCTGATTTATGCTTAAAGCAGTTAGCCCCAAACGATTTAAACCACGAAGTGTCTACCCAGCCCAGCTGAAACAGTTGAATCGACTGCATTAAAACATCTACTGAGGCCACGGCTAAATGCCTCCAAATGCCCCATGCCCCCTTCAGATGCCCCATGTCCCCTTCAGATGCCCCATGTCCCCTTCAAATGCCCCATGTCCCCTTCTCTGTCCCTTGGGAGCTGGCTCAGAGGAGCAGAGGGGAGAACAGCAAGCTGCAGGAAGACAGTGAAGGAAAGAGCTTGGGTTGGTGTCGTCCCCAAGGGGTTTTAGTCCCACAAGCAAAAAGAGCAACGGCGGCTGCAACGCGGCCCCACGCTGGGCACCCCTGGCTGTGACAGATGTGTGGGACACAGAGCCAGCCCACGGGGAGCCGGTGACCAGAGCTGGCCACGCGAACCGGGAAAGGCGGCACCGCGTCCGTACCCGATGCTCCAGCAGAGCAGAGCGGGATGCACGGGAATGCGTCCAGGGACAACGGAGAAGCTCAGGAGCACCATTCCCATCACTCTTCCCCGTTTCCACTGCTGGAGAACCTATTCATGTGAAAAATGGGAGCTCCTTGAGGAGAAAGCGCAGGCAGCATCTTGGCCAAGCATGTCTGCTGGTGCTGCGAGCCTTGCGGAGAGGCACGGCTCCAGCCCCTGCGCTCTCCACGGACTCGGCCGAGTCAACGGAGCAGATGTGCTCACAGCCTGCCAAACACTTCCATCCTTCCAACCCCGGATATGTAGCTCAGCTACAGTTCTGACCGGTCTCTAGAGCTGGAAGGCAGGACCGAAGGGGGTCTGGCCACCACCACCACCAGGGTCTGCCACATCAACACAGTGGCACAGGTAACATGTAAGTGCAGAGCTGGGGACACGGCAGGTCCCAGCTAAGGTGTCCAATTTTCAGTCTCAGATACATCCAGGGGAAGCCCAGGGTGGTCTACACTTACTCTTACCTTGCAGGTCATCAAGCTGTGCTCAGGATACGGGTACCTGGTGCTGCTCACAGCCCTAGGACACCAAGACAAGACACGGCAGCGATGCCAAGGAAGCTGCTGGTGCTTCTGGGTCTACTCTTGACAACCCCTCCTCAGAGATGGGGACCCCTGCACAGACACACCAAGCACAGACAACCTTCCCAGAGCTGCCAGGGCTGGTTTTCTCACCCTGACTGGTGCCTAGTGCTTGTGAGGCAGGAATGCAGAAGGAATTTTTACCCATCTTAAAACTCTTCATGGAAAGCCTACATTGCCACGGGGTCCAGTTTATAACACACTAATATTTAGTGTCATAGCACAGCCTGGCACTGCCCTACAGAACATCTCACAGCTCCTCCAGGTCCTCAACACAGCCAGTTCCTTTCAAATCCTCCCTTCCTTGGGCAGGACTTACCAGGGGACAGGAAAGTGGCTTGTCCATCCCCAAACGCATCCAAGGGTACTGCAGGAATCTGTGTGACTACAGCAGTTCCTGCTGGAAAAGTCAGTGCTGAAGTCATCAGAAAGAGTGACTGGATTGAAAGCAGTTCTCCAGGTTCCTCTTGCGCTTCTGTGCCCAGGACAACCCAGAGATCTGGGCAGACTTGCCAGCCCAGGACTGCTCTTCCCAAGTGTGAGGAGCAACACAGCTCCAGAGAGGAAAGTTTCCAATGGTTTCCAAACCAAACTCTTGGCTTTCGTTGACATTTGGAAAGGCTTGCCCTGATGTTTTATTCACCTGTTAAGTGTGCTGAAGAACGTTTTTTGTCAGCTCCTCTCTCCATCTCCTCTCCAGCAAGCAGCAGCATTGGCACCATGGAGCAGTTGGTTCCAGGCTGCATCTGACACTTGGTAGCTAGAAGGCTGGTAGTGGCTTATTTAATTTTACCTCAGCAGCCCATTCCTAGGTCCAAAAGGTGAGAGGAAAGGAGGAAAGGATGGAGAGGAAAGGATAATTCTGGCCCGGGTGACAAGTCCTAGGGGAGGTGACCGAGTACAGGAGTGGTCTGCAGATCAGTGGGGAGGTTGTGGCTCACGCTGCGAGCCACAGGCTTCCCCACATTGCAAAACGTTGCCTCCAATAAAAGCCAGCAGGAATTTCCATCGCAGAAAGCACTCGTGCTGCCTGCAGCCCATGCCCCAGCGCGGAGCTTCCACTGTATTCCACTGCAGAGGCCGCCCGGCGCTGGGAAAAGCGATTCCCACAGTTGGGAAATAGCTGGGGCACTTGTGCTCTCGAAGGCGAAGCCCTGAGCGCGGGAGCACGCGCTCCGGCTGCGAGCTTGGAGAACAAGGGGCTAAAAGGAATGGGGCTTTCCACGAGGTTGGTGACACAGCTCCGGGAAAGCTGCAAGTGACAGCCAGGGACTCCCTATTATAGCCATGCCCGTGTGCCCCCGGCCTCCTCCGCTTCCTCCTCTGCTCCCAGCACAGCCCGGAGCTTCCCAGGGGAGAAGAGAGAAAAATCCAAGCAACGGAGCAATGCCAAGACAAGGCAGAGGGAGCCCGTCCTGCTCCTCCCTTGCAGATCCTACTGGCAGTGCTAGGCAGGGAAGACAAATCCCTGAAAATCTGTCCCCAAAGCAGCGTCCCTGGCCAGGGAAGGAGGAAGACAAGGGTCGCATCCTCACCAAAGCCACTATGGCCCTCACTTCAGCTTTCTCAGGGCACGGGCTGCTCTCCCAGCTCCGAGAATCTCCAATCTTTTCCTTTTCGGGGACTGGGGGAATTTATTTCCTCTGCCATTTCGGAGGATGCCTGCCTTGCCAGAGATTGTTTTGCAGAGTTAAGAAAGATAAGAAAGTGGTTAGCAGGCTCTTCAGTGGAGGAAGGGAGGGCTGCTTAGTAAGGGAAAGGGGACTGCTCTGCCCTCGGCACACGCACGCGCTGCCCTTCCTCTGGGGCCCGAGCTCGGGGGGACGGGGCCGCTCCATCCCCTCCGCTCCCCAGCGCCTCGGGATCACTGGTGTCCAGAAACGCCGCTCTCCTGCCAGGAGCGGGATCCAGCGCTCTCGGAATTTGGGAAATGCAGCAGATGAGCGTTCAAAGCGACTTGCAGATTGCAAAGCTCTTGCAGCAGCAACAGCCCTTTTCCAGGGGAAAAATAATAATAAAAAAAAGGCAAGAAGCTGCTCCAAGCTTCTTGCACTGCGGGGAAAAATGCTACTTTTTTATCTGCCCTGTCAAACCCTTGAGCAAACGCGTTTGTGGGGTGGTAGGGGAGCGTGACGGGTGCCACGTGGCGCCGGCGCGTGGTGCCGAGACGCCGAGGGCGCTGCGCTCGGATCCCTGCGGATGCCGTATCCGCAGCGGAGCCCGGCGCTCCGCGAGCAGATAACGGTGGCGTGCAAAGGCAGCGGGCAGGGCAGCCGCGTCGCTCTTGGCTGATAACGGCAGCTCTTTCACAAGGATTTCCCCGCGCTGCGTGCCTGGAGCCACCGAGTGCGCCAATGACTCACGTAGCGCCAGACAGGACACTCATGGCTAAGGTAGCGCAGGGCCAAGAGGAGCAGGGGCTGCGAGCTGCAAGGAAAGGCTCCACAATGAGGGGTAAAACGCTAAGCATGGTGAAAATAGGCACAAAACAGAGCTCACCCTAAGAGTTTCCCTTGTCTTTCAGCCCTCTCCTGGAGGCCAGAAACCACCACAATAGCCCGTGACACCGGGACCAGGCTGGACTCCTACCCATGGAGATGCACCCAGGCCGCTGCCCCCGTTCACAAAGGAGACTCCTGCCCTCGGCAGCAGCAGGGAGAGCAGAGGTAAGAGCTAGAACATTCTGCCTCGTCCTGGCAGGGCTGATCTGGAAGCCGTTTCGGAGAGTTTACACAGCTTATACGTTCTCCATGCAGTTCCTGGACGCCTTCCATCACAGATGAGAGTTTTATGTCGAATTTTAAGTTTGACCACAAATATTTAAACTTCCTTGGACCACAAATGTTGTATCTTCTTTGTGGTTGAGTTGGCACCAGATGAGTATTTACAGATCCCTATATGTCTGTCTGTCATTTAAATATCTCGCAGAGGTGCCAAAGGCTTCAGAAGTGGAGGGGCTCCTTGGGCAGATGCCGTGATTCACCCTCTCTGGCCTTCATTAATCCGTGCAGACGAGGAAGAGGAGCAGACGCTGGCTAAGCCCGCGCAGAGGGCACAGCCACTTCATACTTGCACTCTATTAAGTTTGCTTTTCAGAGAATGTCATCTGAGATCCCACTGCAACCTCCCCAGTTCCTTGCCCTGGTGGATACTTGAACTGGGATGAAAGTCTTTGGAATTTTCTGCTCTTCTTTTAGGAAACTTGGGATTTCGCAGCCTCCCAGAGACTGCTCAACAAAAACCACCAACACGCCCCGAAGCAGCACGGTTCCCACCTGGTTGTTGCTTGCAGCTCCCGTGCCTGCGTTTTCACTTCCTCCAAGGCAAGCAATTCTCAGAGAGTCCCCATCCCGATCTGCTGAACTGGGATCCCGCTCTAGAGAAACTGGTTATAGTGGTTGCTCTCAGTGGCTGAATGGCTCTGAATTCCGGGAAGGCCGTTGGGCCGGAAAAACACAATCAAACAGACACCATAAAAGGTCTCTCCTAGACCCCCTATGTAAGGGAATCCATGGGGAGAGGGAGCTGCAGGGTCCCTGGGCTGACACCCAGCGTCCGGATGAGGTTTGGGGAGGACAGCCTGGAATCAGAGCAAACTTGAGCACGTCGCCTTCGCTTGGGCACCGTGTTGTTGGATCAGGCTCCAACCTGATCCCCGTGAAACCCCGCGTGGGTTTCGTTTCCTTCAGCCTTTTTCATCTAGGGCACAAATCAGACACTTGCCCCACTGAGGGCAGCAGGAGCTGGAGATGCCCCTCCTGCCAGGCCGTTGTGCCTGGCGGGCATTTGAACCCTGTCCTTGGAGCCCCGCAGCGCTCGGGAGCAATCCCGGGCTCATGCGAATCCTGCTATCCTTCGGGAATGTGCATGGAGGGAAGGCTTTGCCAGCAGCTGCCACAGGTACTTGAGCCAGAGCGGTGGGAGGCAAAGCTCTGCTATCCCAACCACAACAAACTCCATCAGCTCCATCTGCCCGGCACTGCTCCATGGGCCCTGCTGGCACTTGGGCACCGCTGGGCACCTCTCCTCAAGGAGAAACAATGGAAACACCCAGAGGATGGCAATGACAAGGAGGCAAAGACCATGGCAAGGCGGGATAGCAGCACCAGGGCAGGCTCACGCGTGGGGAGAACTTGCCAGCACCAGCTCCTCTGCTGTGCCGGGCCCCAATTTCCTGGCAAATCCCGCAGGGATCCGGGATGCCATGCAATAAGGCCAGGAAACGCCACTGTGGCTGGGTTGGCTACGGGCATCAGCACGGACCCTGCGTGGGCAGCTGAGGAAGCTCCCACGGGAGCTCCCGCCGCTTCCGAGCAGCCCCTTCGGGAAGGGCCGGACGCTGCGTTTTGCTGTGCAGCGAAATGCTGCCACTTAGGGGACTCCCGGGGCCGGGAGGAGGAGCCGTGTGCCTGGAAGGCTGCGCTCCTCACGCAGGGGCCGCTCCAAGCGGGATGCGCTCCGGCGGCTTCCCGCAGCGGGGACCTGGCGGAGCAGCCCCGCGGATCCTGCCCCTCGGGAAGCGGCAGCGCCGCCCTCGCCGCTCCCGCTCAGCGATTTGGGCACAGCATCCATGGCCCGGGTCTTGCTCCAAGCTGCAAACACACCTAGGAACGGGAAGGGGGCATTGGAAGTGGCGGCCGGGTTGCGCGCGAGCAAAACTCTTCGCCCCGTCTTTTGTTTTCCGCAGAGCTCCTCCTCCTCCTCCCGGAGCGGCCGGAACGCCGGGGCCCCTGCCCAAAACGCGGGAGCTCAACCAGAACAATAGGGTGGGGACTCTGGATGGGCCCGAGCGAGTGGGGTGGGCTGGAGCGGGGGCACCGCTCCATCCTTTTGACTTCATTCACACTTACAGCTGCATTAGAGACATTTCCTGAAAGCCCAGTAGGAAGAGAGGGGGATTCGCTCACTCCACCCTCCATCTAGCGCTGTCCTTGCGATCCAGCCGCGGACGGGGAGCCAATTTCGGCCTTTGGCAGAGCTGCGGGCCAGACATTACGAGCACTGGTGTGAACAGAGCAGGTCCCCACCCGATGAGCAGCGCGCAGACTTGGAGCGGAGCGCGGGGGAGCTGCAGCCAGACAGAAAAGAGAGAAAAAGGCAACCTAGGGAAACGCGAAGCACCTCCGGGCGCCCTTCCCTTCGCAAGGAGGTGGGAAGAGCAGGACCAGAGCGTTTGGCTGCAGGGCGTTCAAAGCTGCAGCCGCCGCTGTGTGGAACACGGCCGGATCTTTCCCAAATGCGGGAGCAGCAACGGAGCTGCCCGGGGCGCTGCCACCGCGGGGTCCCAGCGCTGACCCTGTGTGTGGAGCAGGGTTGGGAGGAGGGCGGCGCGCTCCTGCCTTGGGATCCTGCACTGCTGCCTGGAAAACAACATTTTCATTTATTTTTTTTGCCAAAATCTAAAAAAAAAAACCCATTTGCCCGCCTCTGACTGTGCAGTTACTCAGCACGAGGCTCACAAAGGGTCTCGTGGCTCTGCTCTACCTGGCACCTGCAGCCATGCAGTCAAACCTGGCGTTTTCAGCCCCAAATTTCAGCCGTTTTTGGTGCATCCTCAAATTAAAAAAAAAAAAAAGGAGGCTGCATTTTTTTTTTAATGGGAAAAGTATTTCTTTCATTCTCCCATAACACAAACCCAGCAAACACGAAAAACATGAACCCAAACCAAAGCTCAGACATCACATCTGGGGACAGACCAAGCATGGAAAATTTTAATCCAAAGGTTAATGTTTGGGAAGCTCCGAGTGTGTGAAAAGAGGGGTTAGATGGGTGCTGCTCCGCGACTCCAACCGTTGTGGCCGCCAAGTGGCGGCTTCAAAACGGTGCCTGCCCGGGCCCCGGCACTGGGGTCACGAGCTGAAAGAGAAAACAACTGCAATCCCGGCAAGCAAACGAGCCGAGAGGCAGATCCAAGGCTGGAAGAGCCGAGCAGGGAAAGAGCCAGCAGCCCAAAAGGCAGCCCGAGCCCCGTGACTGGGACGAGCCTCCTATTTTCCCCTGGGAATGGGCACTGAATCGCAGGGCACCGGTGTCTCTTGGCACCAGCTCCGTGAACGTGGCATGGCCAACGGGTCGGTGACGCTCCGGGTCCATTTGTCACCTCCTTCCCCTCCTTCCCAGGCTCCAAACCATGGGCATTTTGCAGGGATCAGCCTGACTCTTTGTCCTTGCTGACCAGCACAACTGGCACCCATCCGGGTAGGGAGCACCCAGCTCCATCTTCACCTGCTGTACATCTCCACTGGGAGCCTCATCCGCTCCCCTGGTCATTCCAGCCTCCCGCTTCAGCTCCCTTCTATCCCCCTGCTCCGCATCTGCCCTCCCAGCCCTGCAGCCCGTGCCCTCATTTGCACCATTTCCTGCCTTAAAAATGCCTTTGTCTCCATCTTCTGCATTAGATGATGCCCTTTGCAGCCCCTGTGACTCTCCCCCTGCCTCAGCTATTACAGACTAACATCCTAATCGTGTTTGTTGGGCACAGAGCCTCGCTTGTCAACTTGCCACGTCTGCTTGCCGGGCCCGTATCAGCACTAACAATAGCGCGGGAGCGACAGGAGGGCGAGCAGCGAGTCCTCCCACACTTAACCAAACACGAGGAGATGGGACCATATGTCAGGTGGGCCCGGCGCGCGCGCCCCGGGGGTGGGAAGGGGAGGCGTGAGAGCATCCGGCACCGCTCGGGGACGGGGACGCCGGATGGGATGAGGATGGAATGAGGTAGTGGAGCCCGCCGGGAGCTGAGCTCCCTGCATGGCATCTCCGCTCGCCCTGCCTGCTCTGGGATGAACACCGAGGATGTCTCGGACAGGAGGGGACTAGGCAGCTCCAGCCTGGGCTCCTCGCTGGGACGGGACAGGAACCACCGGCATTTTGCACCAGTGGCATCATCAGTCTCCATTTGGTGGAGACACTCACCAGCTGGATGGGTGCTGGGCCACTGTCACTGCTGGAAGGGCTCCCAAGTGCCACTCTGCAACCCTGCTACCCTCCCAGGAATCTTCCTTCCAGGAATCCAGATTGGACTGACTCAGTGTATCCTCATGGAGAGACAGGAGCAGAGGACCGTGTCCTGCTGCAGGGGAGGAGCAGGGCTGTGTCCCAGCCGGGAGCAGGACCTTGTTCAGTCCAGGGTCATGGTGCTGATCTGAGAAGCCAAAGGTTTGGATGGATGATGGGATTCACCTGCAATGAGGCTAGTTTTGGGTGGGCAGAACATTGTTCAAGGCATCAGAGACAACAAGGCTGCTGGAAGGCAAGGGAGAAGGGAACTGGTCAGCAGCAGGGAGGAGAGTTGTGAGTTGTCAGGAGTGACGACAATCTCTGCAAATGGTGACAGAGCCCACAGAAGAGCAGACAAAACCACAAACGGTCATTTAAGAAACCATGGAGTTCGGTATCAGTGCTGCACACCCAGGAGCTCACAAGGCTCCCCTGACTGAGACAAGACCCCAGAATCCAGGTACCTCTCCCATAACCCAGAACTACACTTCTCTCTGCATAAAGAGACCCTTAAATCCGTTCAAGACCAACTCCGGTAGCATAGAGATAAGCCAAAGATGAAGAAAAGATAAGTGAGGTGGAGAGAAACTCCCTAGGAATCACTGTGGACACTGAGAATTCCTCCAAGTCCAGAAGGGACCCTGAGAAGAAACCAGACGGGGTCTGTGGGGACGGGGACGCCAAGAGCAGACCCCGAGCTGAAGGAGAAGCGTGACAGGGTCCAGGAGAGGCGCGTGATGAGCAACACGAGAAGCAGCTGGCAAAGGGCGGGCTCAGCACGGGGCTCCCCCGGGCTCCTGCTCGCGGGAAGCATGTGCTAGCGTGCCGGAGGAGTCCCAACAAAGGACAGGAAGGCTGCTCCAGCTGCCCATGGACCATAGCTCCTGCTCCGAGCCCCGCAGCCCTCCAGCCAAGGGGGAGAATGTAATCAGAGCAATTTCTATTAGCAAGGATATAAAGACTTGGAACCTCTGGGCTGTCTCTTGACAACTAATTAATTACCAGGTAGCATCCCCTTGAAGCTGCCAACGCAGCACGCGCAAGTTGCAGCACGATTTCGGGAGGGAGATGAACTTTTACAATAAACTCCAGAATTTCACTTCATCTCCCGCCACCATCTGAGCTCCTGGGGGAACAGGAAGGGGTGGCAAGAGGCAAACTCCGAAGCCATCTGGGATCATCATTAACTCATTCGCTCGTGGCCTCTGCAACACAAAGCCGAGCGTGCTGCGAGCAGCAGCTTCGAGCCAGATGAGAGCAACTTGTATTTCCAGGTTCTTAAATGCTCCTCTGCCCCTTCCTGCAGCGGGTACCCGGCGCCCCGCAGCCCGTCCCCAAGGCTCCCTGCTTTGGCTGCGAGCGAGCCTTGGAAATCATGAAGAGCAGGAACTGGGGCTGAAATGGCTTTAGGTCATATTTTCTTCACGAAGAGCAATAAAAAGAGAGCAAGCAGAGAAGTATGTCAAGAGAGCAGAGGAAAGAAAGGAAGGGCACGGGGATGGGGATGGAGCGACTGCTGCCAATGCGACTTTTACAGGGAGCCAAAGAAAAGCCCCTCTCACAGGGTCCCCTCTCAGCCCCAGGGACCAAATGGCCTGGGCTTGGCCATATTAAACCACCTCCTAAGCTGTCCCCCGTGCCCAGCCAAGTCCTGCTTGACGCTGTCCTCTGCAGCCCTCCCTCTCCTGGTGCTCCCTGGCTCAGTGTCGCAGGCTGGGGCAGTGGGACAGACCCGGAGCTGCTGGGAGAAAAGGGTATCCCTATTCCAGATGACTGCAAGTCACCGCCAGGAACCTCCTCTCCTCTCCTGTCTCCTGCTCTCGGAGCGTGGGACTCGGGAACCGGAGCCTTGTAGGTGCTCCCGGCAGGAGACACAAAAGGGCAGGGGGTATCGGGGCTGCAGGGCTGGCCGGGGGGCAGCGGATGCCTCCCGAGCCACGTGCCAAGCTCTGCCGGACACCCCGCACAAGGGAAAACAACAACAATCCGCGGGGCAGTCGGGATCAGGACGCACGACCCATTTGGAAGTGCTGGATACGATTAAACCCGAGCCCTGCGGCTGTACCATGAGAAGCAGACAAGGAGAAACCCCAGGAACATCAGGATATATGGGAACAGCCATCCCAACAGCGCAAGCTCTCAGGCTCTAGTAGCCCAAGGGGAGGCAGATGCCCTTCACCTCCCACACAGCTCAAGTTGTGGTTTTCTGCCCCAAACACCGGGCCAGCCACAGGTCACCGTGCTCAGGTGCACACGCTCCAGGTTGAGCATTTCTCAGCCTTTTCTCTGTCGAAAGCACTTCTTTTTCTTTTTGGCGCTCGCTTGATGTAAGGCCAAAAAGGGGGGATGACATCAAAGAGCCCACTGAGTGGATCCCCTCCAGGAACACGCAGGGACTTCACCTCCTTCGTCCAAACACAGCTCCCCTGCAGACTTCCTGGGAACAGCTGAAGCAGCCCCGCACTTCAAACACCCGCGCGCACATCACAGGCGCGGGGAGGAGCTGCACTAAGGCCCACGACTGTTGACAACCCTTTCAAAGCCCGTGCAGGATCGCACAAAATAAGAATAATAAAAGGAAATGTTGTCACGGCCCCAGGGGAACAAAAATCATTTTGCTTCCCAGGGGATGTGTGGCATGAGCAGTGGCAGGAGCTGTTGCACAGCGCGGTCGAGGCGGGCACGCAGCCTGGTTGAAATGGAAGGAGAGCAAGAGGAAGAAGGAGATGATGGAGCCAATTTACCCCTCCTGGAGCTGGTCAGCGATTCTGCTTCGCCATGAGTCACAACTAGAGGGATATCCCGTCAGGATTTCAAGTGACAAAAAGAAAAATATCTTCATCCGAGGGCCAGCGACTGCCAGCAACTCCAGCCCTGCAACAGTCCCTGTGTGGATCTGCCACTGCCTGGGAGTCCAGGCCACCCTTCCAGGAAGGATCCCACTTCCATAGGGAGGCTCGGAGCAGCCCAGCTCAGCCAGGCCACTGCCTGCATCCCAAGTGACACGGCAGGAGCTGTGTCCCTTCCTGGAACAACTGCAGCCGAGGTGCAAATAATGCGAGAAAAATGTGGGGCGCGGGAGGGTTAAGGAGAGCTTAGTCTGGGGCACACTCTGGGAGATACACAACGCGAAGCATGAGGGCAAAGGAAATGAAAACTGGAAACTCAAACATAGCCCAGAATCCAATCCCAGCCTGGGCAGGAAGTTTACACTCTGCTTCTAAATATACATGTTTTTAAATCAACAAGCTTTCTTGTTCCTCAGCTCTGCTGTACAGCTCCGCAGGAGAAACAACCGGATGAAGGCAGTGCCAAGCTCTGCCTCGCGAGGGCTGCTGTCCCCAAGTCACAAGCTACGTGCGCCGGGAGCCATGGATGCCTTAGAGGGGGGACGAGGACCCCAAGGACCCACTCAGGACGGGGATCTCACGGTGGCCACGGTCGGTGCCGTGAGAACCTGCGAGCGCCACTCGGAGCTGGTGCCTCTTCCCTCCCTGCTCTCTGGCCACCGCGCTCCCGCGCAGCAGTTGGAGAGTCACATATTTTTTTAATTTGATATAATTATCTCCTAGAAATTACTGTACACAGCCTCTTGGGATCTAAAGCAATTAAGTGAAGATAAATTTCTTTCATGGAGCAAGCTGTCAAAGGATGAAGCAATTTCATTCCCCATTTGAAGTGGAAGCTTTGGGTCATGCATGGTTTATTTGAAACAATGCCATCACCTAAAGCTGCTGATCTTATCTGTCTCTCTCCGTCTCTCCGTTTCAAACTGCTGAAGATGTGCAGCGTGGCACTGCCTCAAGTGATGACATCTGGCACCAGGCCAGCTCCAGAAACGAGCTGCTCCTCCCCGAGCCCAAGTGCAAGAGGCCAAGCATTCCTATTAAAAAGGGGGAAACCGAGGTGAAATCTGGGAAGAGCTGAAAAGTGGGAATCCTGCCCGAGGGAACATGAGACCCGCTAGCTACAGAAGGAGCCAGGTGCCTGCACGAAGGGGACAGTGCTGCCCCATCAAGGAGGGGACAGTCCTTGCAACACAACTTGGAAGGGCAACCAGTCCCCAGGCTTCCTTCTCATCCTCTGAACATCCTGAAGTCACCTAATGGGGCCTGGAGGATTGCATGGGGATCAGGAGCAGTCCGACCAGTGCAGTTTGTACAAGGAGAACATCCTGGTCCCGCACGACAGGGACTCTTCCCTTGGCACGTCTGCTTTAGGTCTCTCAGAAGCTCCAGCAGCTTCGTTCCCGTCCTCACATCTCACTATCCCCAGACATTTCATTTTAGACAAAAATGAGAGAAAAAAGAGACGCACCAAACATTAAAAGCAAACAAACAAAAGCTATTTAAATAAACCGTTGTCCAAAGTAGCGGCTTTTATCCTCAAAAAGGGAGGGTGGCCAGGGGCGCAGGGGGGCAGAATGTCACCCACTACAGAGGCTTTGCTGTCTCCACAGACTGGTGGCTGAAGATGCTCAGATGTCACCGTGGGAGGAAGATGTTCTCCAGATCCAAGTGGAATCACAGAAGGGTCAAGGTGGGAAGGGACCTCTAGAGACCATCTCGTCCAACCCTCCTGTTCAAGCAGGGACATACGTGCAGCACCCACAGCAAATCTTTACTTTTAGCACCCTACAGGGCTCCCCACGAGGTGACCGACTTCCACCTAACCAGAAGGAGCCAGAAGGACATCACAAAGAAGAACTAACAGATTCTCAGCTCCTCTTGTACATTCCTGCTGCCAAAGCAGCCCAGAAAGCCAGCGCAGGGGCAGGGAAGCCAGAGCAGTCCAAGTGCATCTCCACTCTGTCCACATGGATCTCTCCTAAAATCTCCAGAAATGCAGCTGTGAGTATTCACAGTTGCTAAAAAAACCCCAAGATTTTCACTGACATGGATCAGGCTCATAAAGGTTTGGAAATCAGGCTCAAATCCCATCCCCTGTGATGAGTGGGTGCAACACCTTGCACCACGCTGACTGAACACCAAGTGTCCATCCACACGAGATGCCCATCTGAGCTCATCAGGACAGACCCTGCACTAAAAAAAAAAAACCCAATACCTTGGGTTAAATAACCCCTCAGGCAGCTAACAATATCATATATACAACAATATATATACACAAATACACCAATATAGAGCTGGCGGTGGGCAGCGGTTCAAGAAGCATCCAGATGAGAGTGCAAATATGATTTTCCAAAGTGACTTCGGCTCCAAAAACGTGGCCTGTCCCTGGTGGCAGGTAGGTCACTGTGTCCAAAACGGAGCATCGTATCCCTGGCTCTGATGCCTTCTGCAAAGCACCACCCAGGCACCACCTTCCTAAATGAAGCATCACACAGAGGAAAGATATCAGATGAGCTGACACAGTATTACAAGGATGCACAAACTCTTCTTTTGTTTACAGGCATAAATCTCGTTCCTGCAATAACTCCAGTAAATGCTATACTAAGCATTATACCCTTTCTTCTTAAGATAAACACCGAAGCGAAATTTCAGAAGCTAAACAAAGCAGGAATACATAACTCCTCAGAAAAAAGTGTCTCCACATCAAGAACTGGTTTTGTATGTGCCTCCATTTACGCTAGTTACAGGGAAATTATTATAGGTAAAACTACAGATCAATGTTAGTGGCACTGTGGAGAAAACGCTTCATGTGAAACAGTGATACGCAACGGCTAATAGCCAAGTTTGCTAATTCACATTAATCACGGACATGACCTTATTGCAAGCCAGTTGCAATTGCAAGTCCATTTATTGCAAGTCAATACTTGCAAACGTGTCACGGGGAAAAATCTGATTAAATTACACGATCATATTTTCAGCCTTTTTAATGTTCCGCTGCAGCCTGAGCTCAACCTCCAGCTTTGCTCCCGTAACATTTATGGCTGCAAACGCTGATGTTTGCGGAGAATTTAAACACTTCCAAGTGAACCTTCCCTCAGTGCCCCTGTTTTCCTAAGGGACGAGGGCAGCCTGGGGCTGAGGCTGAAATTCTGGGTCTCGGGGATTTGTTCTCATCCTGAAGCCAAGGCTTCCTGTGGGAGCCGGCTCGGTCCCCGAGCCCCGCGTACCTCTGCTGCCAATCCCTAACGAGGAAATGGCTTTTCCTTATGGCATAACGTGTTGTGGAGACGGGGTCATTAATGCCTGCGACCTCAGGGACGAGCAGGAGGAAGAAGCAGCGAGGAAGAGCACGGAGGGCTCTTCTCTTTGGGATGGGGATGTGGAAGATGACGACACCGCGCTCCACTCTCCGTCCTCGCACGAGCCCACCCCAATTTGGATTGGGCATCGGCACAAGGAGCGCGGGGCTCCGAGACGTGGCCGCGAGCTTGGTGACACCGGTCACCTTCCGTCTCCCGTAGAGACGGGGCCGATACACATCTGTTATTTGGGCCGGCCACTCCCTGCATTCCTTGAGTCTCCTTCTCTGGCACGCTTCCCGGGACGCGGATCTTTCTTAGTCCAGATAACAATGTGGAGTTATTAATTGGGCCCTTTCTTTTCCCAGGTTTCCTGAGCTCCTTTCCAACGGCCCTGCTGCTGGATACCACGCGGGCAAGCGCCGCTCCGTGCGGGCTACGACGTCGGAAATGCCTGAAAATGAGGCTCGCACCCCAAGCTCAGCCATGGGCCAAGGTGAGCAGCAAGGCTTAGGATGGAGTTTAGCAACTAAAGGCAGAATCTGAGCAACCACTGAGCATCTGGGTGGGCAAAAACAGAGGCAAGAGGCCCTCTCCCGCGGTCAGAAGTGCCACATTAAGTCTCGCAGCACCACAAAGCTGCTCCATGGCGAGTCCATGCTTCATGCCCGGGGAACGGCTCCACCAGCAGCAGCCTCTCCATTTCCTCCAGGTTTCTCTGGGTAGCAATAAGAGATGGCTCATTGGGAAGGGATCCAGCCTAAATGGTGTTTTAATGAGGCCTTTCAATACACTTACAGGCTAATCAGCAAATTCCAAGAGGTCTCAGCTCTGCTATGTCATTCTGGATGCACCAACGGCACGGGGAATATCTCTTCTACAGCTAGAGGTGGGTTTTGTGCCACTAGGTGCCATGTAAAATAGTGCCAATGTGGGAGAAGCTGGGCCACAACCAGCTCAAAAACTCAGTGGAAACGAATGCCAGGCGCAGAATCCAGCTGCATCTCAACATCTCAACAACAGATTCATGTCCGCGACGTGTTGCGTGGAAGACTTCATGTTTTGTCCCTCTTTCCTTAGATCACTCCACTGACCCAGGCTGGTGCTGCCCCCAGGTCGGCAAGATTCCTGAAAAACACGTTTCCCATCTCCTAAGAGTCTGTGCTGAGAATCCATGGGACCTTTGGAGGCAGCTCGTCGGATGAAGGACTAAACACAAGCAAGTTTTCCATCCCATTACATAAACCTGGCCTGATGAAGACAGAAATGAGGATACGGGACAACGAGCATCATCTGATCTGCACAAGAAGATCCAGCACTGACCAAAACCAGGCATGGGACAAGGCTGATTTATTCTGTGCTGATCACATCACGCTTCCAGAAAACACTTAAAAAAAAACCCTTTTGCTGACACCAGAGTGGAACTGCGCTGCCCTGGCAGAGGAACAGCACACATGTTGGTGCACACGCATCCCATCCAGACTGCCTGGCTTGCTTGGAGCTGACAGAGGGGCTAAAACGTCCTGTCCAAGACGAGCCTGGAGGAGAGGCAGAGGAGGATCCAAGGCTGGGGGAAATGGGACCGATCCAGGGCTGGAAATGCCGTGTGCTGCTGCAGTTCTTGTGAAAGGAGAGGCTCCCCAGCACGTACCCTCTGCAGCACCGAGCACCTCGTGCTGCTCCAACCAAAGCCAGGGGCCTTGGGGGTGCTAAGCAGATCCAGGGGGCAGCTACAACTCGCACACTAGGTTAGAGCCAAGGAAACAAAGTCCTGCAGGTCAAGGGAGGCTCCTCCAGGCACCAGGGCACTGCTCACTCGCCACACACACCAGCAAGGAGGAATCTCAAAGGGAGAAGGGACCGAGTCCATCAACATCTGCCTCCTACCCGCCCATAAGTCCCCCCCAGACCACAGAGCACCTCTCGCGCTCGCTACCAGACGCGCTAAGAGAACACGTGTAACTGGGTCTTAACACATTGGCAGGTGGTTCCTCACCTCGGAGGAGGCTGCAGCTCTCACAGCAGCACCTCTGCGGTGCAGGGGGAGGCAAAACAGCCGGGGGCTCCAGGGCTGCACAGGGGTGCAGGGTTAGAGGGCACATTGCGTGTTCCCCAGCAGTCCTTGTGCTCCTGCCTGCAGCTGCTCCGGGCTCTGTTAATGCTGGGTCGTGTCAGGGCCCTCCTGCAGCTCCGAACTCCCACTCTGTCTCCTACCACATCTCAGCGGCTCGATGCCGTGACGGGTTGTCTGAGACCTCTGCACAGAGGCGTGAGAGGAGCTGAAAAGCTCCCGTGCCACAGACTGCAGGGCACAAATACAGACTGCACTGTGATCTGGTCTGCAGAGGGTTCAAAACATGAGTGGGAACAGGAGGGCACTGCCAGCAGGGCCCATAGAGCAAAACGCTTGGGTTTGTGCTAACTAAACTGGCTCTGTGACCCAGAGCAAGAAAATCTTTACCAACAATCTATACATCACGCACTGCCATCTCCTGTGCTGGTCTCTGAAGAGAGCAATTTAGAGATGCCCAGAAAATCCAGCCTGCAAGCAAAGCATGGGCTGCTCAATGCAGCCGTACGCGGCGTCGCGATGCAGGAGCGACGGGCGGCCGGGAACGCGCCGGAGCCGCCACAAACGGCGGCACGGGAGGGAACCGGTGGCCACGGGGGCATCAAATAGAGCCGGCATGGAGTCCTATCCAAAGGGAAGGTGGGGACGGGGGGGACTCAGGATGGGTGTCTATAGAGGGGACTGAGCGGTGGAGGATTCTCCATCCAGATACTGGAAATGGAAACAGAAATGAATTGGGAAATAACACGCACACTTCGCAGGGATGGAAATTCGCCCCCCAAGAAAGATCCTGAGGGTTTCCAAGCCCTGGCAATTCCAAGTCAAGGCCCGGTGCTTCGCACACGTCCTGCCCTTATTCCCAGCGGATTTTCCCTCGCTCGCCCAAGGGCTGGGACATCACGCGGGATGCAGAGGGGCCCCGGAGCGGGCGCTTCCCTCGCGCCCCTCGCTGACAGACAGGCAGGTGTGCGGGGGGCAGCGGGCACCCCCGGGCTGTGACACTGCCCTTCCCCTCTACCTGTACAGCTGCTTCCTACGGGGCTGCAGCCTCCGGTGAGACGCGCGGGGCTTCGGGAGGCGCTTGGGAACAAGACGGAACAGAAACGCTTCACACCTGGCCCCCAAATTACAGCACGCTGGAAGGTGGCCAACATAAACTGGCAGAGTACCAGTTGCAATGGACATCAATTAAGAGGCCTGTCATCCTCGGGCTGCAGGGTTTGCTTTTTGCAATCTGCAGCGCTCCTTAAGCCTTCAGCAACACCAGCGCTGGAGTTTTCCAGATGGGATCATTTCCCTCAGATTCCACTCGCTAGATTTATTGCAGGATTTTTTTTTTTTTGAAACCCACCCCCCCTTTTAAGAGCCTGAACTATTATTCCACATTGCAGATTTCTCCAGGGCTGTATTCCGTGTCCTCGTGCAATAGCGGGCTTGTTTGCAGCGAGTTCCCTTCAGCTGCAGAAAGGCACTTTTGAAAAACACGCTCCAAAGCTTTTCTGCTTAAACAGTGTTTAACAACCCAAAGCAAACGATCCGAATATCCCTGTGGAACACGCCCTGCGGAGCCCAGGCCGTGCAGCAGCCACCGCTAGGACAGCGTTTGTGCCCGTTTCTATGAAAACGTGTTAAAATAAATCCAAAAAGTGCAAGTATAACAGAGCCCAGCGCAGCCTCCCTGGCCATGCACGCCCAGGGGACACGGCCACCGCGTGTCCTTTTGCACTGAGGACGCTGGTGGTGACAATTAGCAAAGTAGGGCACAGAGCCCTGTGGTTGTGGGCAGGCCCTGGCAAAGGAAGGTGGCATCTACGTTACCTCCTCGCTGGCACAAAATGCAGCCTCTTTTCTCTCCCCTAATGACATCACCTTCCAGCATGACCCACGGCTCAGCCCGGCTGCCTTCTCCAGCCCAGAGACACCACATGAAAGGGAAGGTCGTGGCTGGGAGGCTGTTCAGATGGTGGTCAGCAAACGTCAACGCTGCTCGTTGCTGCCTTGGGACTGGCAGCTCCTGCCAAGCCCCAGCTCGAGCAGGGCTGCGTGTGGCAGGGACCCCTCAAGATCCTTTGGAAAGCAACGCAGGCAGCGATGGAAGGAGTTTTTCAAGGATGATTCCTCCTTGGACTCTCCTCCTTGGGGCTCGGATCGCTGCTCACAGTTTCCCTTTTCCTCTCTGGACCCAACTCCGAGCTGGAAGCGCTCGCTCTCATGGGCTGAGTGTGATTCCCTGCCAGCTGGAGGGGAGATGTTCAAAGGCTATGGAATGGGAATATGGAAAGGATGCTGAGAAAACAGCTACATCCACTCACTGGGGTTTTCTCTCTGCTTACAACGAGTTCATCCTCGCAGGGTCCTGGTCTTGCTGCCCTTCCTCCTGCCCTGCAATTCTCTCCCAAATCGCTGTTATCCGCTCAATGCGGATTCCATCCCTGGCAGCCCAGGAGGCTCCAGCTCTCAGAAAAGACAAAATTTCTGGGTTTTAGAGGCATGGCAGAGCCCCATCACACGGACACTCATTCCTCACAGACTTTTAAACCCAGGTCTCTCTTTTTGAGATGCATCAGACGCTACCGCACATTGCCAAGAGATATCCGAAAGTCTTAAGACGACTGAAATAGTGTAAATATGTGAACTGAATAACAGGACTAATTTTAGCCCAGGCCTACTACAAAGCGGCTCCTAAACAGCTAATGCAAATGCTGTTAACTCTGCAAATCCAGAGGATGACGAGGGAATTATAGAGAGGGCAAACACTGGAACATCCATCTGCACCAGAGAGCCCAGAGGAGAAAAGATGGGTGTTTTTCAAAGAAAACAGAGCTAGGATTTTCAGCAAGTTGCACTGACAGGTGAGTGGGTACTGGTGAGACAGGAACCTGAGAAAGGTGAAAATCTCTCTGACCACCCTGGAGCTGGAGGAGCTCCGTGCGAGCCGGCGCCCGCGCTCCGGACAGCGTTCCGGACGGCATTCCGGATGGCCTCACGTTTGCACACTTAGTTGTGGGGCTGAGCGGTGGGTATGGGAGACAGGCTGCTTCACACATGAGCATGCACATGCAGAAAGAGGGAAAAAAAAGGAAAAAAAAAAGTGCTGCCTTTCTGTTTCAGAGGAGGGAACCACAGTGACTAGCCCTATAAGCATATGTATTAATCATGCACCGTCTGGTTTTAATCCACACACTGCTGATCCTGCGTCTCCCTGTATTGTTATCAGGGGAAGGAGTATTTCTCCTCAATCTTATTCACCAGCCAAAAGCCTGAAAATGCAAAAAACACATTTGTGAAGTGCCTTCCCCAGGACCCTGGGCCCCGGACCTGGTGAGCTGGAGCTGCTGCCTTTTTATTGGCGTTTAAAAACCTTTTATTAACGTGTGTCAGGGCTGGGGGAGGAGAGAGAGGCTCTGGTTTCAGGACCCCCCATGCAGAGAGTTTTATTGTGGGAAGGGACATTAACACTTTCTCCTCCACGTCTCCCTGGCCGGGCATGTGGCAACGTGTGATCGGGGTCTGCAGTGGGTCTGCAGGGACGGCTGGTGACGTGTGGCCACATGGAGGACAAGGACCTTCCTGCTCTGCTCCCCGCTGCGCGACCTCCAGCCCTGCTCCAGCCTGGCCACCAGCTCCACATCCGCTGCTGGAGCAGGGGGCTCCTAAACCAACAATATTCAGCTATTTCCTCGGCTGAAGAAACCAGGACGTGGCCTGGGATCCTCAGAACAAGCCATCTGCTGCTGCGCAGGCACAGACTCACGCACAGCTCGGATGAACCAGCACTAAAACTTGCTTTAACCTCAACGTGTTTTCCATTGAAAGCCCCATCACAAGCACCAGACACCTCCGAGGAACCCGCACTCATGCCATTCTCCTCCTCCTGCTCCACATGGTTATTCCCTGCTCTCGCCCGAGCACCAAGGGCTCCCATTCCTGGCAGCGACTCCTTGGGTTGCGAGCGCTGCAGACACGGTCTGACAGCTCAGGCACCAGGCTGCATAGTTTGCTGTTGACTGGTACTGATGGTGTTCCATCACACAAGCTGCAGCGGAGATCTGCCCGACATACGCCCAGGAAAACATCACCAAGTTATGCTCACCCCGGAGCCAGCTTGTCTTGGTTACAGCTTCGGCGGCAGCGCGGGAGACGCCGGGAAGCTCTCAGCATCACCCTGGCTCCAGCAGGAATCCGAACGCGCAGCTTCATGGCAGGGAAAGGAGTCAGAACGTTTTCACTCAAAATAAGAACCAGGCCAAATGCTCAACGACTTGTTGAGAAACGCTGGCTGAACGCAGCACTCTATGCGCTAAGTGGGACTTGGAGAACAAAAAGAAGTGGCCAGCACAGTGTCTGTCCTACCCGACTTGTAAAACACCCATCCTCTGGATAGAGCCAATAACCATTTTAAGTTCAAGACTCTTATCTTGCCTTTAGACAGATTCCTTTCCTCTGCAATTTTCCAAATTCATTAAGAAATAATGGTGCAAAACAAGGGGATAAGAACATGGAGCATCAGGAGGCAAGGAGAGATGTTATCCTTGCTGTAAATATCAAAGGTGTCTTAATAGTCATGCAGCTCATAGGTATCGCAGAGCAGTTTCTCAGAGCCACCTGGTTACAGGAAAATCCTGCTCCCAGCTCACACAATACTCAGGGGGTGTCATGCAAACAGCAGCACTTACAGGAATGAAAAATCAGTACTGAAAATAGTTACTGCTGAACGGAAATACCACTTCTCACCTGCTTGCAGCTCAGGCAGTCAGCAAACAGCAAGAAGTGCAGAGAAGGGGCAGGTTCCTGGCTGCAGCCCCAGCGGGCCGAGCTGCTTGGGGGCTGCTCTCTGCCTCTTCCCACTGTGGCTCGTACCAGGCACGTTGCTCCCTGCCTCTGAGCCACATCTGCAGGGCTTGGAGAGGGTCTGTGGAGCCCATCTGAGCAGTCTGAGGGTCTGTGAAGCAGTTACAGAGCTGCCACGCCAGGTTCTTTCTATAGCACCACCCAATCTACTACTGAATCCCCTAAAACGGACTGGGGGGTCCAAAGAGGCCACTTTCCCAGGGCAGCTCAGCTCTCCTCACACTACACCACGAGTGACACCCAGTCTGCTCTTCCAAACCTCTAGCGCTCAACAGGCTCCACAGCCTCTCCAAGGAGCCTATTCCAAGGGCTTAACTACCCTCCACTATGAAGCCTTTCCTAAAGTCTAACCCTAATCTGCTCGGCTGCGATTTACACCCATTCCCTCTCGTGCCACGCAGTGCGGAGCTGGAGCGGGGCTTGTTCTCTTCCTTTCTGCAATAGTTTTCTGTAATTGAAAGCTTACATCATTTTCCCTGGATCTTCTCTAAAGAGCCCCAGGGTTCTTTCGGCCTCTCCTTGGGAATGAGGCTTTGGAGATGTCTGATCAGTCTCACTGGTCTCCCCTTGATCCTCTTTGGCATTGGCTGGGGAATACGCACGCTCGCTGTTTTCCCTGCTCAGAACATTAATAAAAACACTGACCAGCTCTGGATTGAGAACAGACCCTGCCGAACCTGCTGCTTCTGCTCAGCACGGTGGTGGGAGCCGTGGTCCCCTCTCCCCACCTGCATGGGACATGCTCCGTGCTCCGGGCAGGGACATGGGGACAGGATGATGCAGTTGGACCCAGCCCAACTCACCCAAACCCGGAGTCCGGAGACCTGCACAGGGTGTAGGGTGATTCCTATCATGCTGGGTGGGATCCTAGTTTCAAAAAGAAGCTAAACTCATTGAGGAGACATAAGAAATGGGGCAGCCTGGCCTGCCTGGGGTCCGCGCTGCCTCTTCAGCCTCCTGGCAGGGTTGAACAGGCAGCAGGAGGCTTCAAAGTCCCTGAGGTTTGTGCAGTCGCTGCTCGGCTAGAAAGGCACCTCTCCCACCAGCCCTGCCGTGCAGCTGCTGTGTGAAGAGCTAGAAACCAAGGGAAAAGGGGGAAGAGAGAAACGGGTGCATGGAGGCTCAGGTGAGCCCCGGAACGGAGCCGCTCCTCCGTGCTCCGGGAGCGCAAGTGCTGGGCAGGGCAGGTAGGTGGCACTCTGAATAAGCGGGTGCGTGGTCAGAGGACAGGGATGGAGATGGACCCCATCCCGGGGCACCCTCTGAATGGATCTGCTCCCTGGGCACCCGGGATTGGGGCTGCGGGTGCCAGGGTTGCACATCTGCCTGGGTCGGCTGCCTGGACAGACAAGTTTCCATGGGGTAGAAACAGCAACTCCCTGTGTGATATTTTGATCCCTTCAAATAGAGCCTTAATATGTATTTTTTTTCCTTTTTTTCCTTTTTTTTTTCCTCTCTCCACAGTGGAGTTTTCCCACCTGGAATGAGATGCTTTCCCAAAGCGGGAGAGCTCTTGGGTTTACTGCACCCGCTGCTATGGGCACTGCTGTGAGCACGGCCAGGGCAGGTGGGGAAGCAAAGGAAAAGCTGCACCACAGCCCTTGAGAACGTCCCGAACTTCTCACACACAGGTCAGGAAAGGAGCAGCAGGAGGGGGAGCGCACGCTGCCATCCCATGGAAGCAGCCCTTGCCTCCTCGCTCATCCGTATCCATCCCGGAACATGCCGGGAAGCAGCGCAGCAGCTCCGGGAGAGCAGGGACCTGGTGCTGCAGCTCTGCCTCCAAGCAGGGAGCTGCAGAGAGCCCCTCTCATCCCCACGGGCCACCAAGGGCCGGCGACGCAGATGCCATCGTGCCTCTTCCGTCCCCACAAGGCCGGGCGCATTAGCCGAGCGCAGCCCCTGAGGTCCCTTCTGGCCAGGTGGTGGCAGAGCGCAGCCCCCAAACCCCACCTCAACAAGGGAACTGATTTCATTATTCCAAAAGCAAACAGCCGAAGGAAAGTTCAGCCTCGAGCGGGCTCCTAGAGCAAAGAAAGGAAAATAGAGAGCGGGCAGTGGGGAATGCTTCATATTCCTAAAAGCCTTTTGTACGTTAACACATGGTGTCTGCTTCTCTCTAGTCACCTATTTATCACTCTCCTCTTTAGAGGAGGAAAAAAGTCCTGGCTTCTTTCCGAACGGCGAGTTTTGTGGCCGGGGGGAGGGGGAGGGTGCTTTAAGCATGATGCAAACCATTTGGAGTGCACCGAGAGCACTGCCAACACAAGCTGCACTATTTAAACAAGTGAGGAAATGATCGTATATACAACATGCCAGCGAGCACACACACACCAGAGGAAGTCGAGAGGGGTTTTCATGACACAGAGCGCTGGATGTCAGCGGCTGAAAGGTCGATATTTTCCCTTAACACCCTTCTCAATGACTTAATCGTGTTCCGTTTGCACAGAAAAACTTCCCAAGAATAAAAGTCTGGAGGAATCGAGGGGGGATGTTTGGCCTACTGCTGACCTTGTCCGAGGTCCTCTCCACGTAGCAGGGCTCCTGAGGGGCGACCAGCAGCGGGACGAAGCCCGAGAGCAGCCGGTCCTCTTCGAGGCTGAGCAGGGCCAGGTCCTCGTCGGGGTCCTTGTACAAGGGCACCTCCGACTGATTCACCATGGTCAGGACGTTGCAGAAGTCGGCCAGCGTCGCCCACACGTCCTCCGAGACCCTGTGAGGAGCGGGAGAGACGTGAGCGACGGCGGGCGCCGCAGTGGGAACCCGGGAGGGCTGGGGAGCCTCATCCATGAGGGGACACTGGCTGCCCATCCCGTATTGCCAGGCCAGGCTCCGGAGCCGGCGTTTCCCGGCATTTCGCCCTCCCCGGGCACGGGAGGCCGCTTCCCCCGCGCGGGGCTGACGGCAGCCGGGCTCCTTCCAGATGGCAGCGGAGCCGCCTCTTGCTCAATCCCGAGCCCGCCGGGAGCCGCCGCCGCAGCCGGCCCAGCCCGAGGCAACTTGGTCCCGCCGCTCAAACCCGGCCCCGGGGCGCTCGCTTCGGCTTCGTGCCCTCCTGGAACGCCCACGTGGGGCCTGGGGTGGCCCGCGAGCCCTGCAAGGTGCAGGGTGGCCCGGGCACCCGGGGGTGCCGCGGTGGCCGCGGGCGCCGCGCGGCTGCAGGGAGGCCCCCTGCTCTTTGAACTGCTCCAGGTGGACCGAGTCTGCGCCGGGTTATTTACGGGAATCAATGTACCAGGAAAGCGCACTGAAATGAAACATCTTGTTTTCAAGAGCGTCCTGGGAGCCAGGCAGAACGAGCGGCCATTAATCACGGCCCGGCACGTAATCAGCACACATGTAACGCAGAGAGTCGCCCACGTCCCCGAGCCAGCGGCGGCCAGCGCGCGGCCCAGGAGATGAGGTCCTTCAAAGCCCTCTGCGCACAGACACCGGGAGCTGGGCTCATTCACAAAGCTCCATCGCTTGGCTCGGCCAGGTCTGGCTGTCAGAAATGTTTAAATATGGAAAAAAATAAACAGTTGCAACACGTTTTTTCGGAGGGATCTGTCCGAGGCCCTCTGTGATGTAATGGGAAACGCTGCGTTTGTGCTACCAGCTGGAAAATAAACAGAGCTGCGAGGGTTAAAAGGAACTGAACTTTCCACGACCCCTATCTGCAAAAGAAGAAAATAATAAGAGGAATGATCCACTGCCCCACAGCCCTGATAGTTTATCCTCCGGCCCGGGCTGCAGAGACAAGCACCGGATGCGATAGGGCTGCTCTGGGCCACCTCCAAGGCGAGCTGTGCCCAGGGGAGATGCGCAGGGACCCGCAGGCTCGGCCGGTCCCGGTGCCCGGGCCGGGCTGTGTGAGTCCCAGCACATGGTGCCCTGGGCATTGGGTGGGCAGGGAGGATGCCTGGATGCACAGGGAATACAGCAGGGCTGCTGGTACCCGCACAGGGGATGCTCGCAGCCGGGTGCATGGGGCTGAAAGGGGAGGAAAGCCACGTGGAGACCTCACCTGTAACCCCCCAAAACAGGGCTGCAACCAGGGGCAGAAATAAGCAGGGAGGCAGAGAGTGTGGTAGGACACGGGGCAAGACAGAGCAGGGATGAGATGATGAAGC
>JAUBOD010000479.1:859611-876556 GCA_032353885.1 Nothura maculosa | reverse complement strand
CTCCATCCTGCACACACAGAGAGAAGGGATGCAGAGCGCGCGCGGGGCCTGCACCGCGCGGCTCCCTGCGTCCCCGCAGAGCTCCCGGGCTCGGGAGCCAAGGTGCAGGCGGTGCGAGGGAGCCGGCTGAAGCCTTCCTCGGAGAGGGCAGTGAGGGATTGCTCTGTCACTGACAGGCAGCATTCCTCTGGCAGGAAAACACGGCCTTTATGAGTCATTTCTGACCAACCATTTTTTTCTCCTGACTTCTACCAAGCTGGGAAGGGTGCCAGGAGGCCTCGCTTGGACCCGGCGCAGCCCACGGGACTCCCAAGAAGCCCAGGCCGTAGCGAGCTGCACACACTGGTGCCACATTGCGGATGTGGCAGTTCCAGCACGTTGAACGCCGGCCAGAGCGTTTCCTCCTCCTCCTCCTCCTCCTCCGCAGCGCCCGGGCCCTGGGCTCCTCCGCGGCGGCTGCTGCTCGCCCAGCAGGATGGCACCTCAAAGCAGCCACCGCCGTGCCCCGGGCTCCGCATTCCCCAGCGCTGCGGTCGAGCTCCCGGATCTCATCACTCAGAGCCTCACATTGCCCATGGGAAAGGGATAGCGAGTCCCGCGCGGAGCAGCGAGCGGCATCCTCCAGCTGCTTCCTGCGGCACAGGGCGCTGCTGTCGCTGCTCGGTGCCATGGCTGGGCACACGGGGACCTGTCCACGCCAATGGCCTCCCAGGAATCTCGGCGACCCAGGGAATCTCAGCATTTATCCTGCACTTTTCATGGCATCCCCTCGGGAACTGGCTGAGGTTACTTATCGGGGCGCTGCTGCATCCCTAGCAATCTTCCAAGAGGGGTCAAAAACGGAACCAGTTGCAAAGAAGAACATGTTGAAGTCATGAAAACCACCGACTTTTCCATGAGGTTGCCCACACCGGCTCTGCCAGAAGATTCCTCACTGCATCCCGTGAAGACAATTTTCTAACAAGCAGCTGCTAAAAACCTGCAGCCTAGTGACACGAATGTCCTCGTGTCCCACGGCCCCTTCTGCTGAGCTCGCTGTGTCCCTCCTCACTCCCAGGCCCCCAAGAGCCACAGCCAGCCCCAGCAAGAATAAATGCAGCTCTCGCAGCAACTGCAGGCTCCAGTGCTCAGTGACACTGCAAGGGAGGGCCAGAAGCTGCAGCGGGGAGGACATGCAGAGCCGGGGCTGGCAACCTCAGGGGCCTCCATAGCAATTTCCTCTATCTTCCCCCGAGAGATTCAGATCTTGTGATATCAGCACGCTGCAGCCTGGATTAGCAAGCCACTTCTGGTAACCCACATGGGCAATTCTGCTGGGCTTCCCCAACAGACTTTCAGGGCAGTAAGAGGCTCTATTTTTAAAGGCAGAAATGGCTTTAATCCTGTTTCATGGATGGCTTTTGGCACGTGGTGCTGCGCAGCAGCAGGGCTACCCTCTGCAGGGAAGAGACCCTCCGGTGTTGGCAAAACTGAGTCCCTCTTATAGTGTAAAACCAGTGATCCTGCTTGCAGAGCCAAATCTGGGGCAAAACCAGGGAATTAAGAGCACACTGAATGTCCCTAAGGACTTCTCGATCTTGAGAGGCCTCAGAGCACATCCAACAGACCCAGCAACACCCTCCTAGGGTGGAGAGGACACCGGGGCGAGCGGAGGCCTTTGCTGGGTGCCTCATTAGCCAGGAGCTGGATGTCAGTGCCATGGAATAACAGCAGTAAGGAGCGGGGCGTCCCCAGCTGTGCTCAGATACGGCAGCACATCTGGCGCCGCGCAGTCACCCCACTGAGCTCAGAACCAGCAGGTCAGGAGGCGAGCGGAAGCTTTTAATAAACTGCTTACCTGTGGTTTTAGGAGCGAAAGCAGCTAATTAGCACAACATCATCTTTTCCGTGCCCTTTCCCCCTTGGCTTTTTCCCGCTCCCAAAAGAGATAAATGCCTGAAGGTCCTGCCCAAGGTGGACTAAACTATTCCTCATCCTTTACCTATTTCAAGCACGGAAGTTGTTTAGCAGGGCTGGCCGATTTCTCTTCCTGTGTCACGGTATTAGTTTCTAGTTCCTTTCTAAGTACTTCAGGGGATATTCTGCCATTAAACATACTTGGCTTTTCTAAATGACCGTCCTGGGAAGCAACGGCCTCAAAAACTGCGTCTTAATTTCACCAGAGTCTCAGGAGCCAAATGTGCAAGCAATCAGTGCAACATCCCCATTAATCCCCTCGCTGGCCGGCGTCCAAGGCGGAGCGCGGCCCCGGCCGAGCCGAGGCCCGCGGGATGCTCCGGCCTCCGTCGCGGGGCTCTCGCGGGCTCCGCTCGCGCTCTCCCTGCAGGCAGCAGGACGTCCCGTTCCGCATCCCCAGCCTGCTGCCCACAATCAGATAATCGGTGCCTTGTGACTCAGGCAGAGCGCTGGCAGCGAGCGCCGCGCTCTCCCTCGGAGGCCCAGACCGAGTTGGCCGGCACGTCTCCCACTTTCCACTGCTCTGCCGAGGGTCCGAAGGGAAGCAAATGCCACTGCTGCCTGGCCTGTGCAATGTGCACAGGGAGGGCCAGGGCTTTGGGCTGGCACCCTGCGCTGTTCCTCGGCCTCCCGCAGCACCAGGGAGGCAGGATGGGCCCTAACCCAGGGCTGCACATCCGAGTCAGAAGAGCCCAGTAGTTACTGGGACATGATGCCGCTCGGCAGCCGCTGCACTTTGTCCTGGGAAAGGTCTCACAATCCTTTTGTTTGCCTGGAGGGTCCCACAAGAGACCCAAGGAGCTAGTGGAGCTGCTCGTGCATCTGCCTATGAAATAAGCTGGGCTCAAGCAGGGCCCAGCAGCCTGCAGCAAGAGCACAAGCTGCATCTGGACCTGCGGGAGGTCTCGCCACGAGAGCCGCCCTCGCAGAGCCGCCGCTGGCACCTGAGGGGTGGGAGACTCCCTGGGAAGGCTGCTGGGGCCAACGCTGCTCCCAGGTCATCGGCACGTCCCCCGCGCTGGGAGCTCAGCCCAGGCCTGAATCAGCCTCACTTTAGCCTCAAGGAGAGCTTTCCAACCCTTGGAAACCAATTTAGACCTGACACTGGCAAGGGCGCTTTGCACAGAGCCGTTCCCGCAGCCAGGGCGGCTCTGCTATGAGGCTGTCGCCAGGAGGGCAGCAAGGACACCGAGGACAGAGGCCTTTTTGTCCCAGCAGCTTCGTGCTCCTCATGGGCACCAGGGCTCCCAGAGCCACCTACCTGCAGGCTATGAGTGGGGCATGGGGAGAGGGAGTGGAAAAATGGGAATGTCGGTGGGAAAGAGCATGGATAGGGCATGGGAGAGAGAGGAAACGGCCTCTAGATCCTCCTGTGCATGTGACAGTGGCCAAGCTCAGCTGCTGCCAGAGGGTCCCAGGGCACGAGTGGGAGCGGGACACAAGGTGGGGGCAGCAGGAGCCCAAACCATCTCCAGTGGGGAGCGCAGGGCGGGTAAGGAGAATGGGAAGCAGGAGGCTGGGCCTGCAAGAATTCACACCCTGTGCCCTCAGCTCCAAACACAGCTTAGTTGCTAACAATATTAAATTCCAAAAAGACTTGTAATGTAGGAAAATAAAATAAACATCCTGCACACTTACCCAATCCTGGTAAACAGCTTCCCATGGGCATGGAGAAAACTGAGGATGAACCTTTTGTTCAGCTGCATGGGAAAAAAAAAAAGAGAGAGAGAGGAGAAAACAATTAAACTCTCTCCGATTTCCTGTGAATTAAGACCGTTCCCCAGTGACTGCAGAACCTGGCCTGGATGCCGGGGGTGGCACTGGAGAGATGGGAACCAAATGGACATGCCCGAACTCTTCCAAACATCATGCACTCGGGGCCGGGCAAGTGCCAAACAGCTGGAGCGCGTGGGCCGGTGGAGACACAGCACCCTCTGCCGGGCCGCGGCGCCGGGACCGGGGCGCCCGCCGGCACCGCGGGCGCCCAACGCTGCATGGACGGCCGGGAGCCGCTGGAGCGGCCGCCTCTGGCACCGCTTTCCTGGGGGAACGGAGTGCCAGGCATGCATTTGTGCCATGAGCTGCTCTTGAAGCTGGGGAGGCTCCGACACTGCCCCTCATCAGGCTCATTTTTATCAGAATCCCTGTTTTCTCCCCTGTGAAGCCTGCCACACTCTGCCCCGAGGCCAAGGCAGGACTTGGCCTCTTCCTAGCGCACTGATCCTGCCTGTGGAGCAAGGTGGGCATGGCGCACAGGCAGCCTCCTGGCCCGCTCTGATCCACCACCACCACAAGCTGCCTGCAAGAAGCTCTCTGTGCCTCTCCAAGTCACCTCTGCTCGTCCTGCAGCGCTCCAGGCTTCCCCAGCTCTTCTCCAAACTGCTTAGAAAATGGCTGGGGGGAGTAAAATGTCACTTTGCTGGCCCACGTCACAGTGCAACGGGGCTGTCCCCTCTGCTGCCTCCTCCACAGCAAAACAAGGGGTCCCCCGAGCTCCCCGTGCGATCCAAGCAGCCCCCAGGGCCAGGGTGGGCAGCAGGGCCCCAGTCTGGGCGCTGTGGTGCATCTGCAACCACTGAGCGAAGGTCAGCGGCGCCTCTGTCCGCAGGGGGAAACTGAGGCACAGACAGGGGAAGCGGCCGAGGGCGCCAGGCAGGGCTGGGGCAGCACCTCGCCAAGGCCCTGTCCCCAAATCCCTCTGATGAGCCGGCTCGGAGCGGATGCAGAGGACAGCGACAAGCGGCCTTTGCTTCCTCCCTCCTCATCTCCTTGGCTGCTTACGTGGGTGACTCGGTAAGGTGCAAGGGCTCCATGCGGAGCCCTTCATCCGGCCTGGATTCTCCCGGGAGAACGATGCTCCGCTGCAGCGTCGCTCCCGGGCTGCGTGCGAGTTTCAACATAAAACCTGTCTCATAAAACAAGCCAGACCAATTAAAGTAGCCCCTGCAGCCAGGGGTTCGTGCTTACTCATGCTTTTACGGCTGCCCCAAAGAGCCCTTCGCACTGGAAGCGACTTTGCCACCAGTTTTATTAACTTGGTGGAGGAAACCCAGAGAGATAGGGGAACGCGGGGACAGGGTCCTCGCCTTGCCCTGCTAACTCACTTGCCTAGACAGCCGTTTCTCCCTCAGTCTCTTTAAGACACCAAGAAAACTCAGGGCTTGAAACTGTTCACAATTTTTTTTTTCACACAAAACTTGTGGGGAACAAAAAAAAAAACGGTTTGTGACCAGCTTGGTGGCTCTAGCAGTTGTCACATGCCCTGACACAGATGTGGCTGCTATGGCAGGGCGGCAAAGGCCGACGGCTCTGAGCTCGCACCAAGAGCCCTCCCAGGGCGGCTGCGGGACCGTTCCCATAGCAGGGCCACGTGCATGTGCTGCAAGGGCTGCTAAGGAGGGTCCCTGAGCCCGTGCTGAGACAGGGACGTCCCCAAGAGACGTCCCCCATCGGCACGGAGGTGGCTGCAGGTCGACCTACCTCTGCGGGCACGAGAGGGAAGCGGCAAGTGGGACAGGGTGGCCGCTTTCCTGGCAGCCGGGGAGCACCAAAACTCCCCGTCCTGAATGGAAAACAACACCCACGCGGTGCGGGGAAGCTCGAGCATTCCCACAGCTCCGGCCGGGCGGCAAGGGGACCCTGGCTTCATCCTCATCTTCACTGGGGGGTTCCACCCGTGGCCAAACCCGCTTGGAAACCGGCGCTCCATAGGGATACACACATGTACACGTGGCTAAGAGACAAGAAAAGGAAGCAGGGATGAGGATGGGATCCCTGCCGCCAGGGGAGGTGCATGTTTCTCTCTTGCCAGCTGCAGCGTGAGCCCAGCAAGCTCAGGCAGAGCTGCCCCGGAGCTAGGGCATCTCTAGCAGGCACCTCGGGGCTTTTTTCACCACTTTTTCTCCCACAGCCTCAAGGTTTTGATGAGCTCATCGCTTAACTCCGGACCTTTCATGTGCGAGTTCACGCCAAGGCCACGGGCCGCTTTGACTGGAGCGGCTCTCTGAATGACTCTGCCCGCAGTGACTCACCTGCCCGCCAGCCGCCGGGAGCCCTCGCGGCTCCTCCCCGGCCGCCGCCGCTTCCCACGGCGCGAGGGGAACGGCCACTTCCACCCCGCCGAGGAGGAAGCGCCGGCCCCCGCTCTTCTGCATTCGCACGGGCGCGGGGAGCACTTCCCCAAAGCCCTGCTAACCTGCCCGTCACCCCGGCGGCCGCTCGCCACCTCCAAGGGAGGCTCCCTGCAAGAGGCTTCCTGAGATCCGCAGGCCTCAAGTCTGGCTAATTCCAATGAGGATCCTTGTTTTCCGCTGGGGAAGGGCCTGCCAAGCCAGGGTGTGCCAGCCCGGAAAGGGCCTTGGGTGCTCAAGGTGGGCATGGCAGATCCGAGCGGGTAGAGAAGGCATTAGTTATAAAAACAAACCAGCTGTCAAGAAGAAGAAGGGGTCCCTGCACACAGTAGTGCCTGGAGCTGGAAGCAGCTGTTTCGGCTGCCATGAGTCAGCACGTGCAGACAGACTAAATGCACCTGGGAAGAGGCAACCTCGGCAGGGGCAGCGGCTTGGGGAGCGCTCGCACACCGTGGATCCGATGGGATCTGTTACCAGGGAGGGAGCCAACAGTGACCAACAATCATCTGCAACGAGGCCGAGAGGAGACGGTGCCGGAGCAGCCGGCTCGAGCCCAAGCGCAGCCACGGGGAGGAGATCCCAAGGGAAGCTCGGTTAAATCACAAGGCAGAGAAGAACATGAGACTCAACCTCAAGCGAGCGCACGTTGGGGCTGAAAAGGCATCTCCGAGGCCAGCAGCAAGACACAGGGAAACCCACAGGGTGCACAGGAACAGGAGCGGCACCGACCTGGCCAGCGAGCAGCGCTGCCGCGCTTGGACCCCCCGTTTGGCTCGGGGTGACGAGCGCACAGAGCTTTGGCACCTGAGCATCAGGCCCAGCTGTGAGGGAGGCACCAAATAAGGGAAGGATTCTGGAGCGGTGACTCCTGGGGAAAAACCATTTCGAGTTAAAAATTGTTACTTCAGGTTTGGAAGTAAATTTCAGGATCTGGTCTTTATCAAGCGAGGCAAACTTTCTTCAACATCAGCAAAGCATCTGTGGAGCAGAAAGCAGTGTCAGAGTCAAAATAGGCTGCAAAAGACAAGTCCATTAATCAAGAGACCAGATGCAAGACCGTCTGTAACGAATGAGCTGTCTCCACCAGAGTGGAAGGGACTGGAGCGCAGCAGGACATTCTCCAAAGTCTGGGGGTATCCTCAGTGACAAGGGGTTGGGATACAGACCACAAAGCCACACGGCTCTGCTCCAGAACACGTACCACACTCATCCCAAATATCTTCAGGGTTTCTTGGTCAGCCAGGCTTTTCCAGGCATGGTCTCCTTGCTGGGGATCGCGTGAAAAGACATGCAGGCACCCAAACCATGCCATGGGCTCCATTAAGATGATTCCTGGTATTTGCAGGAGCTGCAAAGACTCAGCTCAACAGGCAGTTCTCTACCTCTCCCGGAGATGTCCTACAATCCCGAGCCTTTATGCCATGCTATCCCAAGCATGCAAAGCACGGGCCTGGCTGGTGTTTTCCAAATAAGACCTAGCAGTGACTAAAAGTTTCTGGGAAATCCCGAGATGCTGCAGTTGGCTCAATGGGCAAGATATTAGGAGATCTTTGCTCTTAATGAGTAACTTGCTGGTGATGTTTTGCACAAACAGCTGCCTGCATGAGGGAGAGGAGATAAAGAGGTCATTAAGACCGTGTTCATCATTTGGAAGATACCCACAGCGTTGTGGGCAAATGACCATAATCGTTGCTCTCCACGTGTTATCTGCAGCCACGAACAGACACAGAGCTCACCATGCTGCTCCTTGCCAAACAATCTAGTGCAGGTTTCTGTTCAGCAGTTACAAGGTCCTGCCCAAAACTCGATTGATTTCCCTCATCCAGAAGCAATTCCAGTGGGAATCTTGATACCTAATGGGAGGCACTATACAAATGTAAAATCCAGCTGGACACATTGCAGAAGAAAGAGGGAATCCTGGAGTATCGTGGGCTCGAGATGCATGAATTTCACCTACAGATAAGGGGAACTTCAGGCACTCAAGCAGGTCTTCTGGCCTGCAACAGCTGAACACATCTCATGAACACATCTAAACTCCTGAACACATCTCATGACTATAACAAGTCTGTATTTTAGCAGGAGACAACGAGGTATTCAGGAAGTTCCTCAGTAAAATACCAACCTTCTGATTTTTCCCTTCATTTCTGCAGCAGACAGATGAGAGGAGAAACATGGGCAAGACAACCGTGCACTTTAGTAAAGTGAAATCAGGCAATGGAGACTATACGGGCTCTGGAATAAATGCCTGATCTATAACTACACTTCTTTAAATAATAAAAGCTTTCGTTTATGAAAAACAGGTCAAATAAATTACAAGTTTGGTTGAAAAAGAAATCATATGCATATAAATATACTGAGACACTTGTAAAGCATTTAAATTAGCAACATGCAACGTTCTTGAAAAATAAATTAAACTTAAACACATCTTAAAAAGCAACAGTCTTTAGAGAACTGGAGAGCTGAAGGCAAAGGGGTTGGTACAGACGGGCTTGCAATATCTTCAGCAACAAAGTGGAAATAAATTCTGTCGACAAACTGCCTTGGAGATGAAGATGGGAGAAGCCATATGTAGTGAGGTGACAACGCTCAGCTCAAAATCTGCTTCTTTTCCTCCTCTAGATGTGCTTTATGTATCTGGGATGGTGTAGATTAAGTCTCCGGGGCTTGTCCCCAGCAGAGGCTCTGGTGATTATGGTGGCTGCACGCATGGGGCGAGACCTGGGGAAAGGGGTTAATGCATCTCGTGCAGGTACAAGCAGGCACTGGCCGGCACTTTCACCTCTATATACGGCACTGGAGAGGCTGACACTGAAATATCGTGCTCGGTTCTAGGGCCCGGATATTTAAAAGGATGCTGAGAAACTGGAAGGAGGCCAGAAAACGGCCATAAAAGTGATTCAAAGGCTAGAAATGATGGCTTGCCGTGAAAAACTTAAACAGCTCAATCTGTTTAGTGTATCAGAAAGACTGGGAGGTGATTTGATTGCAAGTGCAAAGTGCCTCCGTGGTATTTAAAGCTCTTTGCGCTAGCAGAATAGCGGAGAACAAGTGAGAAACGTTCACGGTGGAAATAACACACAAAGGGTTCAGAACCAGCACAATTATCCCTGGAACAAAAACTTCCCAGGAAAAGGGTGGATTCTCGAGACTGGATGTCTTTCTGGAAGTTTTGCTTTAGCCAAACACAAGCTATTTGGCTTCATACAGGAGTAGCGGGGGTGAAATTTAAGTACCTGTGATATCCAGGAGATCAGACCAGATGATCTAATGGTCCCTGCTGGCCATAAACTCTATGAATCCATGCAAACATGCCAGAGAGAGTCCTCCACTGAGATATCAAGTTAACTTTCAGCACACCACTTTGCACAAATTGGCTTTGCTGCTGCAGGTCATTTAGGACATATGTTCAACTCTTGGAGGCCACATCTGGTTAAGCACTGAGAGACTGAGGATGGGACGGGGCCGGTCCTTGGCCATCGGGTACATCTGGCCGCGCGTTTTGCACCGAGGCAGCTCCGAGCAGCCAAAAGCAGCTCATACCCAAACACGTCCTGCTTGCCCAGAGCGAAGGACGTGCCTTTCCTAAGATAGAAAGTTGACACCGAGGCACGCGGGATGGGTTCTGGTCACGAGAGAGCTCCTGTTTGCAGAGCCCAGCGCCTTGTCAGCCTCCAGCACCGCCACGGCGCAGGGGACTTGTGGGGACAAGCGTGCCAAGGGAGCTGCGAGGCCTCCAGTCCTGACTTGCCTGTAATCAGAACGCCACGGAGTCGCAAAGAAATGAAGAAAGGGAAATAACTGAAGAGATCTGACCCTGTAAGGCTTCAGGAGGCAGAAGAAAGGCCAGCAGGGAGGACATGGGGACAATAAGCGGAGCAGGGGCAGAGCCTTGCAGAAGGTCATGAGTTGTCACCTCCCTTCACACTCCTGTGCTCCCAGACATGTCACCAGTGGGGATGGCAGCGTCACCAGCAACCTGTGTGAGCTCAGCACGGCTCTCCACAACCAGGAGAGGTCCTGGAGGCCGAGGAAGGGGGAGCATTTCCATGTAATTCCAGAGCCTTCGCCTCCATCCGGACAGCTTACACGGGGCATGAAGGCATCTCCCTCCCCGCTCCCAATCGCGTGGCAACAAAAGCCGCTGGGGAGGAAGAGTAGAGCCAAGGCCAGAGGAAATGACACAGATTGGAGCAGGTTCCACTCCCTGATCCTCCGGAAGGAAATTTCTTTCCTAGTACCCACCTCCATGGTGCCTATGGAACCTGTCTGGAAATGGCTCATTCAACATCGAAAAAAGAAATAAACACTGCCCATTCCCCAGGGCAGAAATCATTGTTTTGGCGGTGGAATAAGAGGTGCCATCCCAAAAAGCGCATAGCAGAGAGGAGAAAAAGTTGGCCGGGGCCAAGTTCAGACAGAGACCAAGGTTAGAGTAACAAAAAAAGCTCCAGAGAAATCAGGCTAACAGCCTTCACCCTGCTCTGGGAAATTTCCCAAGCCCGCTATTAGACGTTTTCCTTCCTTTACCAGCCCTGCCAATTCCTGCAGCTCTCTTGTCTGAGCTGCAAACCCTCCCTCCCCGCAGCGCAGCGCCTGGATCACCAACCCCGCTGCCACGAGAAAGGGCTGATGTGCAGCAGCAGGAGGGCGTTTGGTTACACACAAATCCCGGGCTGATCAGCACCAGCAGGAGAGGAAATGAGGAAAGAGTGAATGACAGGGAGAGGTGGTTGCTGGATGATGGCCCTCGGTTTTGGAGTATGAAAAGCTTGCTCGATTTGAAGCCTTGCCCCCCTCACCACAGCCTCTCTGTGTGCTGGGATACAGCAGAGCCCCTCGTGTGGGTCTAAGTCACTGATGTCCTTGTGGAGCTCCCACCTCTGATCCACCACGATGCTTCAAAGCACATCAGCACCAGCTGCCTCTTGCTGGAAGGAGGACGTGTCGGTGTCACTGCCCTTCAGGCTACTTTAGCCCCTGCCTATAGCTAAATACAAACCACCAAGACGGTCTAAAAAGCTAAAAAAAATTTAAAACATATCATCATCTTCTGGAAACTCTCATTGATGGCTTGGCCTTCACTTTCCGGGTAGCGACCACATGTTGAGCTGTGCTGGAAAGGGTGATGCCAGGTGCGGGTGACACACGTGCACGTGTTGGAGGGCTCACCCAGGCTCGAGGGAGCTGGGGCAGGTAGAGCAGGGCAGCAGCAAGGAGGAGCTTTGCAGAGCAGCAGCCAAGGGTCCATACGAACATCTCTGGTGGGGTTTCTAGCACAGGAGCAGGAGGATTTCACCAGCATTTTGAAGGGGGAAAAAAAACATATAGTTAAAAAAAAACCTAGGTGTGAACACAGGAGGGTGAAGCAGTAGTGGGCAGAAAACCCAGGGCTAGCTGCATGGCTGAATGTCACGTCGCAAGCCCAGTGAGGCTAGCAGTGTGGTTTCAGCGTGTAACCAGCTTCAACTGCAGCCTGGCACTCTTCACTTCCTCCCCAGAGGAGGCTTCTCTCTGCTAGGGGAAAGAAACCAGCCCTACCACGCGAAACTAAACGGCTGGAGTAAAAATAAAGCCCCAAGGTGGTTTGGTGACCGAGGTCACGCTGGGAGGCGGGGAGGGCTTGCAGGCTGGGGAAGGCGCTCGGGAGCGCGCGCGCTGCCAGCCCAAAGGGAGGCAGGGCACGGAGTGACGGGGAGCCCGGGAGCAGGGAGGCCGAGCAGCCTCTTCGCACGCCACCTGCCCCCCTGCTCGTGCCGGGGCTGTAAACTGTTTCCTAAACACAAAGGGAAAATAAAACAGACCTGGTCTCGACCTCCCCAAATGAGTAACCGAAGCTGCCGGCTTCCTGCAGGCTTGCAGGGCGAGGAGGGAGGCTGCCGGGGTGGGAGAGCGACCCGGGCCTCCCTCTCCAGCCCCGCTCTGGACACCTGAGTTAAGGATCCCACAACTTTTCCACTTGGGGAGCAGGGGAAGGAGCGAGGGCGGCCCTGGCGCTGCTTCCCAGCACGGAGAGCTCTCGGATCACTGCAAAGACACGGAGCGAATGTGAGACAGGAGGGCAAGGAGAGCGAGGCCAGCGTGGGAGCTCTGCCCTTCCTTCCCAGCAGCTCAACACACACGGACAAGAGGATGCGAGGGCTCCTAAGTCGAGGCCAGACACGGATTCCCAGCCCAACAGAAACCACCTTGTTGCGACAAGGCCTGGGGAGCAGCTGCAGGGCCCTGCACGTGTCCTGCTGCCAGCACGGGCACTCCAAAGCAGTGGGGACACGGACACGTGTGCCCTGCCTTTGGGGACACCCCTCTGCCGCTGCTCGAGGGCAGCCCAGGCGTGGAACAGATGCGAGCGATGGCCCCAGCAGACAGCCCCGAGGCACCTGCAGGCGCTGCTGCTCTGCTGGGGCTCCAGGCTTTCCGCTCTCCATCCAGGAATGGAACGCTGGGAATAAAATCGGAGCAAGCAGCCAGGGGGCTCCGGGGAAGGGAGGGCAGCCAGCCCAGCTGGTCCCCATGGGATCACCCTGAGCACTTTGCTCACTAAATCCCAGGAGGCAGGAAATGGGGACACCTCCTATATCTGTCAGGAGGGACTCGCCAGAGGAGAGAAAAGGGGAGCTGGCAGCTCAGTGCATCATGACTGAGGTGCCCGTGAGGCTGCAGCCTGGGCACAGGCACCCCCAGAACAAGGGGCTGCCCGAGCAGCCTCGTGTCCCTGCGCCACGCTGCACTGCCACCCGAGCCTGCCGCTTGTTCCTAGTCCCATGTCAGGGCAAAGAGCCACGGGATGAGGACAGACAGGAGCGCCAGGGGCCGTCTCCACGCTCGAGGCACCCCTGTGGTACCAGCCCCACGTGCAGCACCGGCCCCGTGCCCAGATGGGGGGCAGAGCAGCCCCGGTGGTGAGCGCAGACCCCTGGCGCGAGTGCCAGGCTCGCGGGGGCTCCCTGAGCCTCCATCCCACCGCTCCCTACGAGCGGCCCTCTCCACACAAGGGACAGCTCCCCCGGGAGAACAGCTACACCACCCCAAGGCAGCCAGAAACAGGAGCCAGCAAAGCCACCCCAGTGGCCGCTGCCCAAGAGGAAGCAGCCCAGGCAAAACGGATGTGAAACAGGCAGGAGCCGACCAGGACAGTGACCCTTTTCCCACCGAGGACACGTGCCTGGCACCAAGGCGGCGCCTTGGCTGCTCCGCTGGTCACAGAGGTGCCACTTCCCACCTTGGTGCTGGAGATGCGAGTGGTGCTCGTGCAGCATCGTGATGGAAGGGTGAGACGGGCTGCCCGAAATAAAACTAAGCAGGAGGAAGGACTGATCGGGATAGAAGCTGAGAACTCTTGGAAATGTCTCATCTTGGAAAGAACAAAAGCCCCAGCTGGATGTGAAGACGGCCCCGAGCTGGCCCTGCCAAACAACCTCTGGCCCGAGATGGGGAAAAGGAAGTGGGACAACTCCCACAACCTCCCCTGGCTCGAGAAGAGAGTGGCCCCTGCTCCCAAGAAGGACCGTGGCTCTGTGTGCTCAATGATGGGGCTTTGTAAGACCCGGGGGAAGCAGACAGACCCCTAGGGCCAGAAGGGAGTCGCATTGCTCACCTGAAAGAACACGAGCCCTGAAGACACATGCTGCTTGTGGCATTGCCACCCTCCTTCTTGGGCACAGGCCTGTCCCCACATGCTCAACCCCCCCTTACCAGTAGGGAATGATGCTTGTTTGCACAACGTCTTCCATGGAAGAGAATGGTAGGGAGCAGTTCCCAGCAAGGTGGGAACGAAGGTAAGAAACCCCCTACGCTCAGTCTACAGAGGGAACCTTGTTCTCCTGTTTTGCTGGTGATAGTTCCTGCTTGTCTGTGGAAAGAGTGACTCGCTGTCCGTGCTCCCCGTTGCTGAGATGGATTGTGTAAAGAAATGGAGGCTAAAACTTGCTGAGCTTCACGGCTAATGATCCCACCGGAATTTCTCTGCTGTTGCAAAGGGGTCCTGCTCCATGCAGAGACAGACAAACGCAACAACCCTGTCCCTAACCAGCAGGCTTAGTGGAAATGGGAAAGCTCCTGGAGCCAAGAGCTTCATTCTGCTTTTAGCTTTCCCAAGTGCTTTTTGGGTGGCCATACCAAACTCCAGATCGCCCTGCTACATTGACCTCTCCCAAGAGGGGCTGGGAGGCTGACTTCTTTAATGATTACAAAGCATTCAGACATCTGGAGAGAAGCCCTATTTAATTACTGCAGTGCCCGGGGAGAGCCCCTCTTCCCTAATCCCGGCAGCCTCCGGAGCAATGCCGAGGCGGGAATGCGCGCGGCGCGCTCGCGCACGGAAGTGTCTGCTGCAGAGCAGCAGGGCGAGAGCGACTGTGGGAACCGTAACTCAGCATTTCCTGACAGGGGTGATTAAAATCTCAAACTCAGTGTAATATTAACACTTTCTCAAGAGATTGACAGCACGCTCGCCCTGTTTACTTTACCAATTCACAGCCTGCACAGTAAGCTGCATACAGTACTATCAGATTTAAGATCAATACGGAGCCAAGGCAAACGAAACCACTGGCAGAGAAGAAATAGGAGCCGGCTCTTCAGCTCACTTTGCCATCCCAGGGCCTTTTTGAAGAAAAAGAGCTGCTCATTGATTCCTTTCTATTTTGGAGAGGGTGAGAAATTCTTATTGGAATCTTCCCCAAAGCCACCTAATGTTTTCAGGTAACCAGGGCAGCCTGGACTTTCACATCATCACACGCCTGGAAACAGTCAACGGGCAGGAGACCGCAGAGCACAGCGACAAAAACTCACAGAACGAAACCCCCAAGGGCGCCCGGCATAACGGCCACGGCCCGAAAAGGGCAGGCTGCAACCCAAATACTTCTGCAGACTGTTTTGAAATAGTCCCCGTGAGAGAGGATGCCCTCCATGCCAGCAGTGCCCAACCTAATCGGTGAGAAAAGGGGCCAAACGCAGAGGCACGCTCCTTGGTGTGGACTGATGGAGCATTCCTGAAATTCTGTGTCTTCCTAGAAAACGGGATGTAGAAAACAGTGGAAGAAGCAGCTATGCCAGAACTCAACCTGAATGTACAGTGCAGAGGCAAACTACTAGCACCGAGTGTCACCTCCGCTCGGCAAAGCAACACCTAGAGCAGGCACCAGCTCCTGCAGCCTCTCCACCACATTAACTGCATGCAACTGCTGCCTGACCTGGAAAGAAAGTAATGAGGTCTGTGTTCCAGTCAGCACAGAGAAAGGAAGTGCAAATGAGTGCTGAACAGGCACATGTTTGCATGCTGCAGACTGCGGAGCTGCAGGTCCCGGGAGGGTCGTGTTCAGGCAGGGGCGCCTGAACGCCTTGGTCATGGAGGAACTGACCACCCGGAGCAGAAATCCTCCCAAAGCAGCTCCACGCTGCCTACCAAAGGGCCAGCTCACCCGCAGGACAAAATCATTCATCACTTGGGCTTGGGCTGGACCTGGAGCAGCAGCTTCTGTATGAACAGTTTGAGGGTCGCTCTCCTACATTTCTGTCCTGTTCATGTCCCGAGCTGTTCAGTGCTATAGGGGTGTTACAACTGCTTCTGAAAGCCGGTGCCTTCCCCTTCCACCCTGTTAAATTCCCTTCTCTGGCCCTGAACCAAATAGTTACCATAAAGCCCAATGCCCAAGAAGCTTCCATAGAGCTGTCGGTATAACCAGACGAGCACCACTTGTCTCGGTCTTTTTCCAGAGCTAAAGCTGACCAGGAGGGAACCAGGGAGCCAACAAAACAGTTCAAGACTCAGTTCCCTAAAACAACACCTCACAAGGGGAACGCATCCCCCAGGAACAGGGCAGCTCCCTTCCATCCTGCCTGCGCGGGGATGCGGTGCTGCCAGGACCAGCAGCGGGCGCAGGCAGGGCCCTTCGGAGGGCAAACAGTGCCACACAGCGGCAGCAGCCCGGCTGCTCGGCTCCCTGCAGCCTCCAGGCGAGGGGAGGAAGAGCTCTGGCCATTTCAGGCCGCAGCTCAGAAACCTGCCCAGCGACACAGGCTCCCAGTTTCTTTTTCACCCGGTTATTTTCACTCTCGAGCTGCAGCCCCACGAGCAGCCACACTGATGCAGGCAGGGCAGCACGCTGCAGGCAACTCCAGCAGAAACATCCTGGCTGCCAAAATCAGCACCCAACGCTGCTCCCTCGACCCTCCATCCCTTTTGCTGCTCCATTTATGAGCACGTCGGTCTGAGCAGAGAGATTTCTGCAAAGCAGCTTTTTAAAGAGATGAGGAATCCCAGACTAAGGGTAGAAGTCCCCTCCACGAGCAGAGCAGGGCAAGCTCTAGCAAACATCACTGCGCTGTGAACAACAAGCTCCTAGTGCCTCCAGCTTTGCCAGCAGCTACACTACCTCATGCTGGAGGGCTGCAGAGGTGCCTCAAGACTCCCAGTGCCTCAAAACAGCAGCATCTTATGTCAAACCACCTTCATCAATGATTTACAGAGGCTACAGCTTGGTACACGCTCCTTGCAGTGCTGCTGAGGAAGCAAAGGTCTCCCAGAAGAGAAGCTGAGCAGAAGGAAAACAATCAAGGGCAGTAACATCTCAAAAATGCTGCAGCAGTGACGTGCCAGAGCTTAACTTCCAAAACCTTAAGACTTGAGCCCGGTTCCACCCAGCTGAAGTCACAAGCTAGTTACAAAAATGCAGTAATCTCCAAGAAGCTCTGGGCCCCGCAGCACGCAGGGAAGGTCTTCCCAGTCCTGCTAAACTTCCATCCCTAACAGCCATTTTAGGACAGGCAGTCCAGAGCTCCCTGGCAAGTTCCCTTGCAGGCTGCGTGTGCCAAAACAGGGCGAGGATTCCTGCAGGATGAGCTCCCAACCATGGGCTGCCTTC
>JAUBOD010000479.1:796950-808497 GCA_032353885.1 Nothura maculosa | reverse complement strand
TTCACATTTACTTTGTATTTAAGCATAGGTTACAGGCAAGGCCCTGCTACAAGTTTTACTGCAGGAAAAGCAGGTTATAACTGCTTGTAAATCCCAAAACTGCATTCCTCCTGCCTTGGGGCTCTGGTATATTGATCCCCACACAGCAGATAACTCCCTGCTGTTGCTTCTTTACTGCAAATTCTTAACTGAAGAGTGAAGAAGGAAAATAATGGAGAGATAAGCACTGAACAAGACAAGGACAAATCGCAAGCAGCTGTCCCACAAAAGCTATCTTTTTATGGGCCATAAAAGAAAATGGAGATGTTATTAATGCTACAAATAACGTCTGCTAAGCAATTTCATAGTAAGGACATTATTGCCTATCCCTCTGGATGAGCACACACTCATCATCATCATCAGAACTGCTGCTTTATTTCAGTTTGAAGAAAATGTTACGAGGCAATGCTTAATGCATTGGAAAGAACAATTAGGAACACTGGGGTTTGGGCAATCAGGAACAGCAGTAACCTGCTGGCATCAACCTATCCTGAGAAGGTCAGCACGAGAGGTCACAGACACAAAATCATCCCCCGACAATGCGGAATTCCACTGATATCCAAAGATATCAGTCCTGTTCCCACACCAGCAGCACAGGCTACCAACAAGGAAGGACTGCAGAAACACTGCAGTTGTTTCCCAGGCCTTTCAGTGTTCTAGGGGGGCCCAATACTGCCAATTCTATCCTTATCCTTGTCAGTTTTGGCCACTATCAACGAGGGTACGAGGTTGCAGTTCAGCATCTTCACCTCTTAGCTCTTACCTCTCAAAGATATTTGTAGTCCCAGTCTGAGTGGCACATGGACAAACAGAATGTGCCACTGACCCTCGCAACTACAAGCACTTTGTGCACTAGGTGCCATAGAGGATCCCTCTTACTTGTGAAATGAAAATCACTATCAAATAGTGGCAAAAACGGCACTCCTGTGAACAACTACTCCTTATCACAAGGATTTTTGCAGGAACCTAGCATGGCCTGTGACATTTATGTGATTCTTTTAGTCATGACGCATTGGTCTGGAACACTGCACACTTTCCTTAGCAGCACAGCCCTTGGGCTACCTGTCTGCTTCAGGGGTGCTCTGTATATCTCACACACCAACAGCTTGGGAACATGCTTGGCAGTTAAGAGAGAATTCCACCCACCTACCATCACTAAAAGCGTGCCAAAAAACTCAAATAAAAGAAAAAAAAAAGAAAAAAAAAAAAAAGAAAGAAAACACTAACTGGCCTTGCAAATGGCCAATAATAGTTTTTATTCTTGATTAGCTTTCGAGTCTGAGTTTCTTGGGTTTTCTCTCAGACAAATCAACAGAACACATTTGCAAATCAAGTCCATACTGGAGCCATGATTTTCAATCACTCAGCATTTAAAAATGAATAAGGATAACCAAGGTGTCCCTGGCACACTAATCTGTTCTCCAAAGGCAAAATCCCCAGCAGTCCTGAAACTGATGCTGCTGAACCAGCCCATTCATTGGTGCTGGCTCACTCTTCAGCTGTTTGCAAGTGACACAGAAGAAGGTGAGAAGTGACGATAAGCAAGGCGTGAGTCCCAGACTTCTATCAACCTAAGAAAGAAAGAACAGAGTTAGAACCTAGGAAGGAACACAAACTTCTCTATTCCAGGTGAGTTTTAGTTTCACACAGTAACAGAAATGACCCTGCCAGGAGCTGCTGGAGGTTGAGATGCTGTTTTCCATGCAGTTTTATAGACAGTATATATAGTCTAGCTCCAGAGTCTGCATTCAGTGCTAGAAGTGGAGTGAGACTTTGAAACACTCAGTATAGACAGCTGCATTCCTTGGGGTGCAGGTTTATCCCTACAGCTCAGATGTTTGAAGAAATGGACTTGCACCTCCACTTGCCAGGGCACTAAACTCCCTTCCATAAGCACACCTGAAAACACACCTTGAAAATCTATAATGAACTCCTGTCCTATGAAGAATAACTAGTGATTTTAGTATTACAGTTCAGAGGTCTTCCAGCAGAGTTTAAAAATAAGAAGCAAATTACCCCATAATAGCTGCTGGAATAAGAAGAATCAGTGCCCCAAAGAGAAAGGGGAATCCTCTCATGAAGTGCAGAGTAGCAGGATAGAGAGAGTTGAACACTCCTGAAGCCACAAGTGAACACAGTCCTTCCACACAGGCAACAGAAGCAAAGAGAGCACCTGCAAAAAAAAAACATTAAGAAGTTAATGATAAGACAGACCCCTCCTGAGGAACACCTAAATGTGTTTACCACGCTACCTCCTTCAATGGTATTCATGAATCTTTCTGAAATGCTTGCACTTTTGATCAGAAAACTGGTGCCTGTAGTGTCTAATGTGGTGAGGCAGGAGCTGTGAGCAGAGACCAGGCCAAGCCAGCCAAGGAGGCCACGCTCAGCTCCTGTGCAGCCCAGACTACCCCACCGACCTCCAGAACTTGTACCACCAGCACCATGCAGGGACATTATGTATCAGTTGGATTGTAAATGCCTCAGAAGAGGCAATCTATATCTGTTTATTGCCAAGCACATCTTATCACTTGTTAAACATTAAGTATAGCAGGACACTGCCTTTTGCAGGGTTAGCATCATAAACCAGGTATCAAGTATATGCCACCTTCATGCTAATGCAAGAAACAGTTCTACAAAGTCACTTCTGGATCCCTCCCATCTCAAATCCCTTCTTCCCTCTCTCTGCCTGCAGAGGTATTTCAAGGCAGACCTTAACAGCACATATGGCCTCTCAAAGCAAATTACTGTGGATTGTCCATGATCTTTCACCACGGTCAATGATATAACTCTCCAACAACACTGAGTTTCTACCCACTGTTACTGATCTACAGAAGAGAGTTATGCTAGGGGGAAATCACTGTTTTTAGCACGTTATAAAATCTATTTTAATTTTTACTCCTCATGGAAGGTTTGGAAATCAACAGGCCAGGACATGACCCATTCCTGAGTTTGAATGCAATACTTCTCATCTTGCTTCTTTTTCTTGCTCTCATCTTGAAAATGCAGCAAATCTACAGCAGTGAAAACTGACAACTGCTCTAACAAATTCAAGTGTCACCCAGGGCCTGACATTAAAGGAGTATGAAGGAGCTAGAGAAGTCTTGACTTCTCAAAGCAGTTTTGTTGCATAGTTCCAAGAGGATAGTGTTTCAGAATCCATCTAATTCCTTACCCTGTTCTGTCTCATTCACCAGCTTGGAGAGTTTGGATCTGATGACTGGAGTGGCTGCCATGGAAAGGAACAGCAACCCATAACCTGTGAACAAGATATGACACATTAGAGAGAGCTCAGCTCAAGCTATAATGACTTAAACCTCACAGTCTCCAAAGTCAGCTCCATACATGTATAGCCCCAGGCTGCTTCTCTCAGCTACTGCCTAGTCCCAGTTCACCCTCCTCCTTTTCACAACTGATCTTTAGTCTCAGCAGGTATACTGAAAACCTAATGATGTTGAATCTACATGGTTGCAATTTCATCAGTGCTTGGCCAACTCTGCTGTTGGCAAGTGCTAGTTCTGTGGGCTGAAGCAGAGGCGAAGCTTCTTCCACATGGTTTTCTCCCCAGAGCACACTTCTGTCTTGCATGTTCTGCCATCTCTAAGCTAACTCCTTGAGACAGCAGCATCTAAAAATTCAGCATCACCTGTAAACATCAGTGGAGTTGTAGTAGCAATAGACATCACAACCAATCCAGAAATATTGGAGAGGAGTCCTATCTCTGCCACCCAGGTGTCCTCCAGGCACAGCTGCAGCACGCGCAGCCCTGCCAGGCTGCTCAGGTAAGCCAGGTAATTGGCAGCTGAACCGTACCCGATGAGATCAGACGCCCAGCACAGAGGGGAGCCAAGTTCATACAAAACATAGATATCCTTGGTTCCAAAGTGTACAGTGACAATAAGAAAGAAAGCCAAGGAGTAGAGCACAAGCTTCTGCCTGGAGCCTTGGCGTTCGGGAGTTGTGTAGAGCCTGTACACGGCCACGTAATGACTGAGAGTGAAGAGCTTGGCAGGTTTCCGCTGCTTCACTGACTCCTGAAGACAGAAAACAGCATAGAGAGCAGCAGCGAGAGCGGCAGCGAACACGAGCCAGAAGGGGTTGATGTACCCCTGGGCTTTGCGCCACTGGCCGCCCCCGATGCTGGCCAACATGCCCGCGACGCCGAGGCAGGCCTCGAGCACGGCCACGCGGAACGTGCGCGCGCGTGCCGCGCTGGTGTCGGCCACGTAGGCGAAGCAGCTGGCCAGGATCAGGTTATAGTCTCCTGTGAGGCCGCTCAAAATGCGTCCAAGGAGAAAAAAGCCGACGTGCAGGCGCAGGTACATGACGAGGAGGTAGACGGCCGCTTGCAGGGCCATGCCGACCGCGGGCAGGACGAGCACCGGCCGGCGACCGACGCTGTCGCTCCATGGCCCAAAGAGCGTCACCGAGAAGAGACCCACGAAGAAGCCTCCCAGGTTGATGTAGAGGTTCCAGTGGGAGACAAGAGTCTCCACTTCCTAAAAGAAAAACACATATAAGGCGGTGTGACCTGCTTACCCTAGGGGGTCCAGCTCTCCTCAGAGCCACCCGCTTCCCACCCGCTGCAGGGCGTCGGTGCTGCTGTTGGTGCCGGTGCCCTCGGTGCAGCCATCAGCGCTGCTGTCGTTGTGGCCGCTGTAGCCCAGGTCGGCGCCCAGGCGGTCCCAGAGGTACTGCGTGGCCAGCGGGCCCTGCAGGCCCAGCGCCACGGTGGCCAGGAAGAGCAGCGGCTCCACGGCGGCCACGCGGCAGCTGCGGGGCTCGGTGGCCGGGGGGCTCTCGGTGGCCCGGGGGGGCTCCGGCGGCGCGGCCATGGCCATGGCGCTGGGAGGCGGCGCCGCTCGCTGCGTCCGCCCGTGTCCGCTCCGCCCACGGAGCCGCGCCGGAGCCTGTGCTCATTGCAGCCCAGAACATCATTTTATCTTTAAACCTACCTTCGTTCTTTTACTATCATTATTCCTATTTTTCGTCCTCAAAGTGCTAGAAGCTGCAAAATGTTACTGATCGCGTTGAAAATTTCATAAATTCCTAGAAATTAGGAAATACTTCCTTTCCGCAGGCACTTACCGGCTCTCATGCACAAGGGCCTTGGCTGCCTTATGAAGGTTCGTGCTGCCTTCGAGAGCAGCTCCGCAGAGCAGCCCTGAGCTGGTCCTTGGCTGCAAAGTGTTTCATTAACCAGCGCGTGGAAACCAGGGCAGTTCTGGGGTAGTGTCAACTGGCATCGCTCCACGGAACCTGCTGAAGGAATGTTAATGGGATACGGCATGCAGGGAATGTTCATGGCATACAGCACCGAGGGAATGTTCATGGGATACAGGCAAATCCTGGTGACGATGCAAATCATTCATTTGGCAAGGCTTTGTGTCAGCTTGGAGAGATGTCCAGGGTCCAAACGGAGATGGACAGACTCCCCGTGGATGTTGTTTTGGTTGCAGATTGGTCTGTGCTCCAGATCAGGGACATTGTCATTGATCCTAAGTGATGGTGAAACCATGAGACAAGGAAATAGGTTAAAAAAATGCTACTGTTTATTTGGTATTAAGGTTTGTATTCCTCAAAATATCCCCTGATTTAGGGCTTTTAGCAAAGTGCCAATTCTAATCAAAACTTCTGTTGTTCTCAAACCTCCCTTCCCCATATCCACAGCACTCACATTTTCAGCACCTCTCATTCTGGTTACGAAATGAAATTAGCTGAGTAAAAGTGAAATGATGGGTTTTACATCGTAAACAGCAATTTTGAGTAACTAAAATTCCGGAAAAAGAAAAGTTACAGGTTGTGAACAGCAAGTTCTGAGAAATGGAGTTATAGCTGGAGCAGGTGCTCAAGGCTCACTTGTTTGTAGACCACAAGTGAAAGGCTGTCCTGCCATTCAGTAAAGCAGAGTTTCAATTCCCGTGCTGCACATTTGTGGCTTTGGGTTATTTGCTGCCTGCATCTTGAATGGCTGTTGGAACAGGGACAACAATTACTGGTAATTTCTCAACAGCTGCCTCTTTTAGTATTATTTTAAGAGCCTGAAACACACCTAGGCTTTGCTTAAAAACCTGGAAGATCATAAAGGTGGAAACAAATAGAAATTAAACATCACAAACTGCTGCATTCTAGCCAAGTCTTTCCCAGCCAAATCAGATATAATTGAATATGAGATAGAAAGAGCGATTGGTTTCTTTCTTTGGTCCTAAATCTTTCTTATAACATAAACAGCTATCATGTTATTAGGGCTTGTCAAAAATCAGTTCCTCCCTCATATTCCCTATTCCTTTCAAAATAGGGGAGAAAATAGCCCTGTTTTAAGGATTGTCTTTGCCATGCAAGGACATGGGTGTCCCTGCTCTGGTGCTTGGCACTGTAAATCCTTTCGGAGTAGGGCCACGATGGGACACCTGGTGCCAGAGCTCTGCCCTAGTGCACTTTGCTGCCAAAATTGTTTCTCAGTGGATACTACAAGGGTGGGGGGTAAATGTCCCTTGTTTTCACATCTCAGTGAAACACATGAGATGTGTTTTTAAAATTTCTATTCACTCTTAAAACAAATTTGAGCTGATGATAGAGGGAACAGTTTCTCTTTCTATTGGAAAAATAACTGTATCTATTTAAGGGAAGAACTATTGAATGCCAGAACTTTATTATTCATTAGATAAGGTTCCTAGTAATAAAAGCTTGAACACAGGTTTTGATTCAGGACATTGCAGGATCATTACAGTTGCCTATCTGTGCTTAATAAAGCTGGAAGGACAACAAGGAGTTAATTTTCTGCTGGATTTACCAGGCAAATGACTGTCTTAAGAAAGCGCCCGGACTGCCACTCTTTTGCCGTCTCCTCCCTTCTTTCTCTGATTACAGTTCCAAAAACAACACCCAACTTCCAGAGGTCAATGTTTAATATTTGAGCCTATTTATATAGTCTCTGAACAGACCTCAGGACCTTTCAGCACTGGGCTAGCTCCAGCACCATGGCTCGCGTGGTGCAAGTGCTTCTAGCCTACAGAAACTACCTGATAACTGTCCTAACACCTATTTTGCTTCTTCCTCTGCCTCTGGTTGTTCCTACCCAGGTAAGAACTTCTAAAAATCGGTTTAAGAGCCAAATCTCTCCTTAGAATTGCTCCTTTGCAGTGGCAGAACTGAAGAGAACACGTTGGTTCCTTCTCAGAGGCAGTTCCATCATTTGCTGCTTGAACAGCCTTTTCTCTAGGTAGATCCTCTTTTACTAGTCGTACTAGAAAGGCAGAAAAGCAACAGGACCTAGGATAAGCAGAAGGATAAGCAGATATATCCGTGTGTATTTTAGAAGCACAGGCAATGATATCTATGTTTTGTATCTTTTGCTTTACATCTAACTGATTTAGCAAAGTACTCAGTATGCTGAAGTCATACCTGTGCATGGCAAAATTCTAACCCGTCTGCTGATTTTCTAAAAATATCCAACCCTCACTCTCTTCTAATACTTTATCAGATAGGAGACAGAGATTTTTATCTGTTCTCTATCTCTTGCCAGACAGGAGAAAGATTTTTCTAGGCTAAATGAACAAGTTATCTTGAAAAACAATGAAACAAAAAAAGGGGATGCATTCCAATCTTTACTATATTTATGTAATATTTTAAAACAATGATTTAAAATGTAAAATGTCAAGTTTTTGAAGATGTTTTGCTCCTAATTCCTTCAGAGAGAAAGTAAAATACAAAATCTTGGAGCAGTTACTAAGACATTGATCATACAAATGCTGGCCTGAGAGCCCACAGGGCCACGTTCTGCTGCTTCTTTGCCCTGGCTCATTTTGTCCCACACCCAACACTTTCATACAGACAGCTCTCTGCTCTGCTCTTCACGTCCTTATTCAGTTCCAATATCATTAAATAGTTCATCCCAATCCCCCTCTCTTGTCACTGCTCTTTGGCTATCGATTCCTCTCTCTCTCTCTCCCCTCTGCCTGCCTCCTCATTTCCTGAATTCCTAACTCGGAGTTTCCTGCTCCCTTCTTCAAGGCTCTTTCCTAGTTCCTGATCCTTGTCTTTTTGTGCAGCCTCTCTCCAATCCCCTTCTTTTCCGCAGCTCTTTATCCGAGTATTTCCAGAGTCTTTTGAGAGCAGAGGGCTGCAAAACAGACCGAACAGCCCTGGCTTGAGGTGGAGTGTGGTAACTGATGAGGCATATCCTCCTATTCCATCACTATGCAAATAAAACAGCTTAAACTATCACTTAAAAGCTTACTGAAAAGAAAAACAAAAAAGTAATTTTTTGCTAGTTAACTTCTCATAGGCAAAAGAAGTTAACTTACTGAATCAGAAGGGCTCCAAAGCAGCCAGAAACTGATTTTTTTTCCCCCCGAGGCCACTAAGTTCAAGCCTACTTGCACTGTTAGCACACAACAGGTCTTTGGAGTTGCCTGTGGAATAATTTGGCAATCCTGTTTCAGTTCCTGCTTGAAAATGACTCTTGGCTTTCTAAACAGTCAGCTACAGCAGAAAGATTGAGAGTCCTGGACATGTTTTTTCCCTCCTCTCTGAGCCTGTAGGAGCGTTTTTGATTTTAGAATTGTACACAATGATATTGCTAGGCAGCAACAGCTTGTACTTCAGCACGAAGGGCTAGAAGCAGACAACTTAAAAGTAAAAATTTTGCACATCCTTTCCGTTGAGCAATTAACCTGTCCTATAACCTCGTAACACTCGAGACTAGAAAAAACAAGAGCAGCCAACACTAGAGATTTCATCTAAAAGCAGAAGAATGAGCAAGTGACTTACAGGACCACTGACTTGCTGGAAAGTCTTATTCCAGCATTTGCTGGAACAGTGAGATGTTTAATTAAGGTTTCTGTGCGTCCATTAAAAATCAAGCTAAAAAAGGCAGCTTTTTCTCTCTTCAGAAATCTCTTACCTTTACATCTCTAACAGGGCTGCTCTGTATGTTCTCTCCTCTAGCTGCTCAGCTCCTCTGCTCATCTTTTCCCTTCACCGGCTCTGTAACTTCCATGCCATCTTCAGCAGTCCCGAGCTCTAAAACATCAGAAGTCTGATCCAGATGACAGCTATTTTGGCACCTTCATTCCATTTTCTGTAATCCAGCCATTACATTTGCTGGCTCTCTTGCTTTGTTTTCTCAGGAATCAGTGCACTTGCATGTGTACTGTCCAGTATATTTTAGGGCACATCTTTGATCCAGGATCACACCACAACTCTTTTTCCCCCCCTTTCTAAATTCTTTGCTGTGCCCAGTGTTGTTTCCCATTATCACGCTAGTCTCAGAAGGAAGATGACACCATATTCTGCAATGGTTTCTTTTTCTTACTTCCTTTACCAGCCCAGCCATGTGAAATAATCCTTCTAGTTCTGGTGTAGAGTTAAATATTTGTATAGAAAACTTGGAGCTGCTCTCCAAAGCAGAAGTAAATCAATGTTTGATTTCTTTTTTTTTTTTTAAAAAAAAAAGAGTACATAAAATATGTGATCACACTTAGGTTAAAAGAAACAGCTCAAAGGGAATGGAAGCTAAAACTGACCTGTGACCAGACAGTTTGTAAGCAAGTCTTAAATATCTGATGAAAAATAGATAAAAGTACTTACAGTAGAAGGAATCTAGGCTGTTGGAAATAGCTATGTTGTGAAGCTTGTAAAGGAAAAAATGGAGAAACCTTGACTGTATCAATGACTTTTCCCACAACTTAATCATCATACACAGAAATAAATTAAAAAGAAAATACCTCCATCAGCAGAATCAAGAAGTCAATGCAAGAACTGCCGATCTCTTATCATGAAGGGTTCAAAGTCATCCATTTGTCCTTGAGTTTCTTGTCTTTCCTCGTTGAAGGCTGGATCACAAAAGAAATCACTTGGAAGTAGTGCAGCTCCTACCTTTTCCTGGCAGTTCTGACAGGATTGTTGTCTATTTTCTCATTTGATTGGGATCTGCATTGCACGACACAAGTGAGAGAAAAGGGGCAGCAAACAGCCTTTCCCCACAATCCTTCACCAGATGATGGAGGATTTAATCCTGGGCTGTGACCTTCTCAAAGCTTAAGTGACTCTGTTCTTATTGCCTCTCCCCTCTTTCTATCAGGAAGCCAAATGTGCTTATGTTATCATTTTGATGGCACTGTTTTGGTGCATGGAAGCCTTGCCATTGGCAGTCACAGCTTTTTTTCCTGTCGTGCTGTTCCCACTAATGAATATCATGGATTCAACAACAGTAAGGCATCCCTTCCTTGTTTGCCTATGTATTTATTGATCAGCTTCTCTTACTGTGAAATTATGTCCAGGGTGATTTCCAGAATGTGATGCAAGCAGTAGAAAATTGCACTCTTGTTACCTAGGGGCTTATGTACTCTGCATGTACAGCAAACCAGCACAGAAAATCTGCATGTGTCTCAAATGAGCTCTGGGTGGAGCTGCTAATCTGAAATCAAAACAAATTCACTCTTCATACTCACTCATGCCTTTTGAACAAGATCCTCCTTCAGAAAAGGCCTTTTCTTCAAACTCCGTCTGCTTCTTAGCATTGTTTTCTTGCCCTTGTTCTGTATGACAGGTCTGCAGGGAATATTTGAAGGATACCAACATGCTTTTCATTGGGGGGCTGCTGGTGGCCATTGCTGTTGAGAACTGGAACCTGCACAAGCGCATTGCTTTGCGCGTCCTGCTGATCGTTGGAGTCAGACCAGCCCTGTGAGTAACAGCCATTCCTAGGCATGAGAATGTAAAAACACAATTGCTTGAAACTGGAAACGATAAAAGGATTGCTTGAATCTGACTAGGCCCTGCACATTACAGAATTTTCCATTGCTTGAGTTGTTCAAAGCACACTAGGGTCAAACTAGGTCCTAGATGACAGTTTGTAACCAAAGCTTTGTAATAACAAAGTCATTGCACCTCTGAATTCTGAGTTGGTTTTTCAACCCTCTGTATTTCAGACTGCTCATGGGTTTCATGATTGTGACTGCCTTCCTTTCGATGTGGATCAGCAACACTGCCACCACGGCCATGATGGTGCCAATCGCGCAAGCAGTGCTGGATCAGTTGCACAAGTCAGAAGCAGAGACTAGCTCAGCTGAGCAAGGGTCTGAAAACATCAACAAAGGCTTTGAACTGCAGGAAGAACCAATTAAATCCAATGGCTCCAAAGCGTCAGAGCAAAAAGGTGAATGGTTTGTGTTCTTTTTATTTTCTGATTGGGATAACGGAGGGTGCCTTGATGCCTTCTTCACTAGAATTTAGATACAACTATAACTAAAAAAGAGGAATGCATCTAAGATTTTAATAACTCTTTTAATCCAAAGATATATGACCATGCAAAAGTATCTCTTCACTGGCTGCCTTTCCCTTTTCCCATCTTTGAGCCTGATCAGGAGTTTCTTACTGTGAAGTACAGTGTCCTTAGTCAGATGCTGGTACACAATGAGTTACCTCGAATCCATCTCCTCCAACTGTGTTCCACCTTCCTGAATTCTCTTCTCTCTCCTCCTTTATAAAGTTCAGATATTGCGC
>JAUBOD010000479.1:785118-796912 GCA_032353885.1 Nothura maculosa | reverse complement strand
AATCCATCTCCTCCAACTGTGTTCCACCTTCCTGAATTCTCTTCTCTCTCCTCCTTTATAAAGTTCAGATATTGCGCTAGTTCACTGAGAATCCCTGATCCTCGATTCACTGAGAAGATGAGCAGGATATTTGTACATTATCACACACTCCAACCTCATGTGCTTCTGTTTTTAGAAAATATCTCTTTTGAAAAAAACTGTCTTGTATCAGGACAATCAAAGAAAATAGGCTTAACAAAGAATTAACAATGTCAGCACTAAATTAGGTAAATTTAGAACTACTGTGCCCTAGTCTTGATGTACTGCATAAGATCTTTTCCCAGCCCATTTAACTTCTGCACCTCTTTTTTTCTCCCCATATCTTTAGACCTAGGTGATAGTCATGTTATGACAATTGAGGAAGACATGAAACAGAGAAATGAAAAACTTGTGGAGGAGAATCACAAGAAATTTTGCAAGGGAATGTCCCTCTCCATTTGTTACTCATCCAGTATTGGAGGGATTGCAACTCTGACTGGGACAACACCAAACCTGGTACTGAAAGGACAGGTTGATGAGTAAGTCTGGTTGAATTTGGGATAACATACTCAGTAGCTGCCTCGGAAAATATCATTTTGGTAACTTAGCGTGCTGCGTAGGACTTCCTCTTTTCTGAATCAGCAGTCATAGACACAGAAGAAACTGCAGAGTTTTGCATGCTGACAACCATGTGCATTTTACAGGCTCTTTCCTAACAACAACAATGTGATCAGCTTTGCCTCTTGGTTCTCCTTCGCTTTTCCCACCATGATCCTGTTACTGTTTTTATCCTGGATTTGGCTGCAAATACTGTTCTTGGGCTTTAAGTAAGTACCCTTTACAAACTGTAATGCTGCTGATCCTTCTGTTAAGCACTCAATATACATTTTAATGTAGTAAATCTGACAGCAAGTTAAAAAAGGGCACTCATCCATGACAGTCTCAGAACTGCATACTAGGCACCTGCTAAAATGCTGCATTTTCTTTCCTCCGGGAAACATGATCAAATCCCAGCTAAATATATTGCATAATATACCAAATATATTCCAAAATGTTCCATAATATACCAACATATTCCAAAATATATCTCTTTACTGCTCAGTGGAAATATAAGCTTTAACTAAATATAACCTATTCTGCAGCATGTTTTGTCACACTCTCTCTCCAAAAACATGTTGTGCTTCAAATCAGGAATGACAATATTCCATTAATTGATTTCTACACACAATAAGTAAATACTGCAATGATGACAGTTGCTACAGACCTGCAAGATTAATAATGTATAATGTTCTCAGCTCTAGTCAGCCCATATGCCCAGCTTGTACTACCTACCTGGTTAAAATTTAGACCATCAGTTTTATGTTTGCCAACCTCTTCTTTTCTAATGAAAAAAAAATTTGCAAAAGCACTTTTTTATTAAGTTCTTCCTTAAAAAGCATTTTTTTAATTTTTTTTTGCAATTTAAAAGCTTGGCAAAAGTTTACTCACTGGTGATGATACTGCCTTGTCAGTCATTGCTTGTCATAGCTTGTCATCATTTCCCATCAGTGTCCAGAGAGTACAACTTTCTATAAAGTGAGCTTCTGGTGTCAGGAAACTTCTTTTCATTCATCTCAAGAGCATGTAGCACAGTGCAGTTACTGTCCTACAGATGTTAATGCTATAATAATTTACATATATGCATGTATATACATATATATATGTCAATATGGCTGAGTGACAGCACTGAGATTCTTGAAGATATCTGGCAAATTTCTGGTATCTCTTGTCCCTTTTCTTTCTAGTTTTCCAAAGAATTTTGGTTGTATTACGAATCCCTCTGCAAAGGCTAAGGACCAAAAGGCCTATGGCATTATCAAGGAAGAACACAAGAAGCTGGGCTCAATGAAATTTGCAGAGATAATAGTCTTGGTCCTCTTCATAATACTGGTACTGCTGTGGTTCACCCGGGACCCTGGTTTCATGCCAGGCTGGGCAACTGCTCTCTTCGGCAAAGATGGTGCAAGGTATCACCACTTTTCCTTCTAACTCTGAGCAGAAGCAAGAAATCCTAAAAATATAAAGGATAGTCTGACTTCTCGCTTCTCAAATCACATTTCACCTGTATTCCCAGATGAAATTACCACTACTTAGTCTGTGAATAAGCCTTTCTCTACCATCATATCAAATTTATATGCAAAACTTTCACTTATTATCATGCTACCCTGTTCTTTCCCTAGGCATCCAAAACACTATTAGACTAATTTTCTGTCTGATCTGTTACAGCTTTGTCACTGATGCTACTGTTGTCATCTTCATTTCCATTTTGTTGTTCATCATCCCTTCTGATATTCCTAAATCCTGCTTCCATACCAGTGGTAGAGACAGCCAGCAAACAAGTAAGTTCACCGAGGGCCTCAAAACTCAAGCATCGGAACAGAAACACAGGAAGTTTCTTTATATTTTAGATTTACAAAGGAAATTTCAAACATTAAACAAAATTTCAAACTGCACTTCCTGCATACTTTTGGCTAGATGCTTTAGGTTAGGCAAGGTATATATCACATAACAGGTCTGTTTCTTGTGACTGCACTAAGTGGAAACTCTTATCTAAGCAGTGCCTCAGAGATCAGTTCCTTAAAGGTTCTGAAGCCAGGTTCTAGAGGAGAGAATACGTGACTTAAGAGAAACACATACAGCTCTGAGGATACATTTCCATACTTATAATCCACTCATACATTTAGTTCACCTTGTTATGCTTCTTGGAACAACAGATTATTCATTAGTATTTTTGCAAGTCAACTTTAAAATCTTTGTTGCTGAGGCTCCCATCATTTCCTTTAGGAGATAATTTCGTAATCTAGTTGATCTTGCTGACGCAAAGCTTTTTCCCCAATGTTCAGACTAAAATCACTTCCCACTCACAAGTTCTCTTTTCCACGAAGAACGTAAGAGGGCTTACAAAGTCTTTTTGGATTTTAGACAGCAAGCCAAAGATTGCAGTACCTGCAACTCTCCTGGACTGGAAAACAGTTCATCAGAAAATGCCATGGAACATTGTTTTCCTGCTGGGCGGTGGCTTTGCCTTAGCCAAAGGCAGTGAGGTAACATTCCTGTTCTTACCTGAGCACTGCTGGGCTGATTCCTGCTCCCAGCTCCCAGTGTGCGTGCTCTTCTGGAACAGGAGAGGGCACGCTGGTCGCAGCAAAGGAGCAGCTCTGCAGGCACGGGCATCAAAACAGGCTTCAGCCCCCTTGGGAGGAATGCTGTGGTCAGAAGAGCAAATCATTGCTGCCTGCACAACCAGTCAAGGCAGCATAATTGAATATGTTTGTAGAAAAGTGAATAATGCAGAAAATGTCCCATTACTGATTCCATTCGGCAAATCTTACTTGATATGGCAAACACGAGGTGTTAATATGCCCAGGAAGGGTTTCCAAACCATTTCTAACAAACTACTCAAGGAAATGTGATTTAAACTAAACAAGGGATGCAAAGCTAGCTAGAAAACCTTAGAAAGTAGATAAAAATGTCAGGCTGACATACTGATATAACTGCAGGCACCTGCAAGGAATGCAGTGCTACAATTCTTTTTTTTCAGTAATGGAGCAGACAACACATTTATTAAATCTGCAGACAATAATCACAGTGGAAAAGTTTTCAATCACCTGGGAATACTAGTTCAGAATTCCAAGACCTGTAAGTGTTACTATAAAACAGAAAACAAGGATGAAACTTAAAATGGAAACCAGATTTGAAAACAAACAAGCACCTGGAACTTATAAGTGGGTGCATCATACTTAAGACATGCAAAATTAAATCTTTTCATTCAGGACTGGAAAGTCCTCAGGTACATTCACATATTAAGTTCTGGATAGCATTCCTCAATGACATGTGGACTATATGAATAAACTTTAGAGGAAAGAAATAGAAGTTTTAATGGGTCTGGGAAAAGAGTGTTGGAAAAAAATGAAAGATTCCAGAAATTACATTAATTTATTCTAAGAAGTCATCAAATGCATAGAAAGCTGTGTCAAAAAGGAAGATAGTATACTTTTTTCCTCTTATTTTGGCTAGGACAAGTGCTAAAGGGTTTAATCTGCAGTAAATGAGATTTAGGTTATTCATTAGGAAAATATTTCAACTATAAAGATATTTAAGCACTTGAATAAATCGTTTGGGAAGATTTTGAAATCTTTGGAGATTTTTAACTACAGATTGGAAAAACATCTGTCAGGAATAATTTAGATAGAGTCAATCCTGCAGTAGGGCATAGACTTAGACAAGTCCTTTCAAGACAGATTTCAACTCTCCTGCAAGACACAACTTCTCAGGGTTAGAAAAGACAGACTGAGGTAGTTGAGACATTAAATAAGGGGGACAGAGAAGAGTAATGTCTGCAAAAAACATAAGAAAGCTAGGCCACAGTGCATAAAGAAGCAAGACAGGCATGGTAAGGATATATCCTCTTGAGAGAAAGACTTGAATAGAAAGGATGCCCAAATTGTGGACTGATCCTTAAGAGGAGATTTTTAGGAAAGTAAGTTTATAGGAAAGTAGATTGATTTTTATTTGCCCTACTGAATTACTGTGTCTATACAAGCCTCTATTTTTTCTGTAGAAACCAGTTTGTGTAGAACAGAGCGGGGAACTGGTAGGGAATTCAACTGGACAGTGATGTGGGAATTTGTTCTCCAGCCTGCTATCTTGAGAGACCTCTTCCTTTACCTCCTCAACAGGAATCTGGTCTGTCTGCATGGCTAGGCAACAAGCTGACTCCTCTGCAGAGCATCCCTCATCCAGCTATTGCTTTCCTCTTATGTCTCCTCGTTGCTGTTTTCACGGAGTGCACTAGTAACGTTGCCACCACGACCCTCTTTCTGCCTATTCTGGCTTCAATGGTAAGTTCCAGTGTTTCAAAATATTTCATAAGAACAGCTTTAAAGTCTGCTGCAAATATTTATCTGCTCAGTTATACAAACTAACTAGCTGACAATGCCAAGCATTGGTTCATATATTTGATTATGAAACCAGATCTAAAATATACATATATATGTATATGCATATATATTTGCATACACTGTATGTTTAGTTCAACATTTTAAAATTATTGCAGGTGAAAAGTAAAGAGATTAAATTCCTTGGACTACTAGGTTTTGCCTTCTGGTCTAAACAACCTCATGAGGTCACTGCCTGCAGTACTTGTTTTTTTCCCTATTTATTCTGGATAGAGGCATCAGCATTTGCTTCCCTACAACATTCCATTATTGTATTTCACTCCAACCACCAACCTTCCAGAAGCTTTGTAAAGCTGATACCATTAGTCAGTCTCTATGACCTAATTCAGACTTTTTGCATTTCCACAGAAGACAGCAGTTCCTGGGGTGGATGTATTTCTACAGTATGAAATCCTGGTCCCAGATTGAATCTGAATAAGCTACATTAAAACCTTTTTTCATAGGCAACTAGTAAACTCATCTTCAGATTTTGGGCTACCCTATTCCCATCGATAACTTAAGTTTGTTCTTAACCGGTTTGAAGTCATTTTACATTTGCTTTCCTGGTTTTGGAGTTGAATACAGCCATTAAGATTAATCCGTACTGCAGCCTTGATCAGGTTCCACAATTAGGAACACAAAGCACTGACCACAAAATCAATTCTTGCTTTTGCTGCATAAAGACCTTGAACAGAAGTTTTTAATGCCAAACCAAAATGTGAGTGGCTACAGTGCTGTAAAAGAATGAGGTTTCTAACATGGACAATTTGAGACTTTCCTCCGATTTCTGTGCATTTTTTTGTATCAAGCAACACCATCTTTGCTCTCCTCCCTGCACAGGCTCAAGCGATCTGCCTCAATCCACTCTATGTCATGCTGCCCTGTACACTTGCTGCATCACTGGCGTTCATGCTCCCGGTGGCTACTCCTCCTAACGCTATTGTCTTCTCCTACGGACAACTCAAGGTTATAGACATGGTGAGAAAAGCATGTTTCTCTTCAGAGATCTCATCGGTAGTTCTTCATCTTCCCAGATTGGTTCTTCTTGAAAGAATGTTAGAACAGTGACTACTCTGCTGAAGCCAAATGAAAATAAGGACACATCAGTGTGAATTAATAGAGGGTCACTCTGTACTCAGAGCCTTGCTGAATATGCTACTGAGGACTTGGTATAGCAGGTTTTCTGTTGGAGTTGTGAGTAAAGGCCAAAGAGGCAAGACAAAGTTATCCATACAAATAAGCCTAATGGGCGGGGAAGGAAAAAAAATAATCGGTTCAACTAATCAGCCTTTCTCTTTATAATTTAGGCTAAAGCTGGATTTGTACTGAACATCCTAGGAGTTCTGACAATAACTCTAAGCATCAACACCTGGGCTACATCCTTGTTCCAACTGCAAACCTTTCCATCTTGGGCAAATGGGACTTCATGCTAACAATGCAAAACAACGAAGAAACCAACAATTCTGTCCAACAGAACTGCAATGTGAGCAAGACTATCATCTGCACAAGAGCTGGTTGAGATGGTCCAGTCTGTGGGAAAGGACATGCCACCTACAAGCAAAATCACTCATTGGTAACAGCAATAAAATGGCTAATAGTTCTGTTTTAGTGAGCAACTTGGCTACCCCAGCAGATAACTGAGGCAGCCTTTTGCTTTTCAGCTGTTACAGACATCTTTAGATTTTGTTTCTCATGTAGCAGTGGTAATTTTCCAAGTACTATGTCCAGCAACCATCTTTCAAGCTGTTTCTGAAGCCCCAAATCTGCAGTGAGAAAGATGTGCAAAGGCAAAAGGGAGAAGAGAGACTCTGTGACTGTTTTTATGCTTGTATCATCAAAACTTACACTAATATTTACCTCTCTGTGAATATACAGGCTTCTGTGTATATGTTCAAAATGCATACAAGATTGTTGTATACTCTATGGGCATTAATACGAAGGCATGTATCATACAATTATAGACAAATCAGAGAGTGTCAGGCCATTCTATTACTTTGCAACATATTTATTTACAGTTCACACTGTTTTGAATGTAAAAGACATTCTTCCTAGAATGTATGTCCTACTGTTATTTATGTAAGATTACAGCCTGCAAAGTCACAAGAGGAATTGTAATACTGTCTTGAAAATAGAGGAATCTTTGTGTCCAAAAGTATGTAAAATTGAATTAAAGATTTTTATATAATTCTTGTGTTACGGAGATTTTTCTTCTACAAAAAAGATCACTACTTGTACTTCTATGCCTTCCATGTTTCAACTGTTTGTCCATGGCTTCTTCAAACAACTTGCAGTAATCAGGAAGCTAGACAAGTCATTATTTCTGGTAACATTAAAATAATAATAGCTTTATTATTGAGATTGCAATTTCCTTGTACTCTCTATTACTTGGATTCTCTATACTAAGATTATCTTTCCAAAAATCCGTAAGACAGTTACTAAGTGTTTAATTCTTTTTCTATAGGATCTGAATTTCAACAGCACAGGGACTGCTAATGACCAAATCAACAAAGATGGTGGAATTTTTGGTTGTCCATCAGCATTTGAATTCCCAAAGCACTTGGAAAATCAATCACCTAATTTCAATAGACAAGGCTGGGTTCTTACAGAACAGTTGATGTGTGTCATTGCACTTCACCTTAAATCCCTTGTTTTGTTGTTGCCTACTAAGTTTTTATACAGTCTAGGGCATTCCCAAAATCACACTTTACCACCACTGTTTTAATGGAAATGATGCTATGAGTCAAATTCACTCTAAACAGCATGTAACTCTTCAAAATCCTTCTTCCCCCTCCCATTAATGGTAACCTAGCACAAAGTGCTTTGATGTTAAAAAAAAAGTCAGAATTCCTGAGCATTTGATCTCATTCATGTAAGGACATAGTCAGATCACTGCTAACCCACTCACCTTTCCCTTTGGATTTACCTCTATCAAACAATACCCAAGTTTGTCTAAATATTTTCATGACTTTGCTTAGGTTTGTTAGATGAGCAAAAGATCTGCTGCAAACCTCTCCCTTCGTTGCTCTCTGTTTCTGGCACAGAGGCAGTGCATATAAGTTTGGTTTGTTTTTTGTTTTCTTTGAAATACTTGCACAAAGTTTATGTGTTCTCCTAAATTATTGCTTAGCTAAGCAGGAAAGCCTGAATTCTTGTAGCACTTCCCGTCATCCTCTCCTTCCTGCCCTTCCAAACTGTGTTATGATTCTTTGAAGTCTTTTCTATTACTCTACATTATTCAGAGGCTGTGGTGTGCATAAGTACATGCAGGAGCGCAGGTGCAATCTTTATGGCAATCTCAAGAAGAAAGACATCAAGTAGCACAGAGTGTCATGGGGCCAATGCAGTAATGCTGGGTGTTCCATGGGCATTAGCATAGATGAGTATATAAAGCTTAGAGACTTACCATAAAATGGCTCCAGCAAAAGCTACTTGAATGGTATTCAAATCCCCAGCTTCCAGGAGGAGACAAGTGAAAGGCAGGGCAGTAATCTACAGAGAGAGAAGGTAACGATGATACTAGGACATAAAGAGAACAGAAAACTCATTAATAGATTCCCCCTAAACGATGGAAGTGAAACGTAGGCATAGGATCTACTTTTCTATTGCCTTGGGAGTGTCTGAGGGCAGCACTAGTTGAAATATAGCTAAATACAGTGTGCTTGTGCAAAAAAAAAAAATAACCCCGTGACACTATTAAAAATGTTCATAATTTTCTAAGCAAAGCAGGTAGAAAGTGTTTCTAAGGCCCATGATTACACAGATCACCTTTGAAGGGTGGTTCCCCAATATGTTTCCAGATATTGCCCTCAAGGAGTGGCTCTATTTCCCATTGTGTGATCAAATTTCACAATCTTCTGCGAAACTGCCAGGTCAGCACCTGCTGTAGCTAGGTGTGATTCCTCATGCAGCTCTTCATTTTGGAGCTGACACTAGGTTTGTTTTACATAAGAGTTGTAAGTGATAAATTTGTTAATGAGAAGGGGATGTCTGCCTTCTTGCCTGCCTTGTCGAAGAAGCGAGCGCGCTGCAAAACCACAAAATGCAGGTTTCCCACAGCAGATGCCAGTGAGTAAGTGGGTGACTTGCAGTCACCTCCTCCATTTCCCCTGCAGTTCCAGCGCTGCCATGCCCTGCCCAGAAACACACACACAGAGCACTACAGGCACATCCATGTACACATTAAAGATGATGAAGGACTTACCCTGATACATACACCTCTCCAGTACACACAACCACAGCAGAAAATCAGATGAGCATTAAGCAAACACAAGAATAAAAATAGCTTACAGCTGAGAAAGGCACTTCTTCACAAACACGTCTACAGGAATTTGAGTGTCATGCAAGTGATGCAAGAGCTGCTCCATCAAGCACTGAGATCACAGACCTAGGAAAAGACATAGTGATTTTAAGAGACAAGATAGGAAAAAGTCAGTATTATTTTTGTAATCCTGAAGTTGGTTTGAGGAAATCAGAAATTTGCTCCTAGTCACTTAAACTCAAAAGGTATTTTTAGTTTGTTTGTTTTTAACAACAAAGAAGTAATAAAATACTGTAAAAACAACATAGAAGGAGAAAAAAGTGTGAAACTGCTGTTGAGGACCCAATGGACAGTAAAGACAAAGGAAGGGCCTCTGTTTTATCAAGTATTCATAAGCATGTGTGCAGCTGTATTACTTTCTCCAGAAGCTCCGTGAGCAGTTTCAGTTCTGTCCCTCGAAGCCGGGCTCCTGCTGTAGATACCCACGTGTGTTGGTAGAAGGCTGCAGCTTCGTGCACAACTCCAGCTGTCCTTATTCAGTGTACACGTCCCACTGCTCTCAGAAGGTATCGTGCTGCTTTTAGTGTATGCAAAGGCAGAAAATGAGCTTAAAATTTCTGCAATAAAATATATAACCATTTGAAGAATAGAAAACAGAAATACAAGGACTTAGGAAAAATAGATCATCAAATCTTCAAGGAATTTCACAAGACTCAAATCTTTCCAACATGGAACCAATAAAACAATTTACAATGTGATTCACTGAACTTTATGATTTAAGTTAATAATGACCAAGGTGCCAAGCCTGGAAACAAAGTGGTTTTGACTTCACTAATCATCCAGTGCCCAGAATAATAACAACTCTTCAATAAAATTTAATCACTACCGTCCACATTGTGTGTTTTCTCCTTTTAAAAACACATTCACTATTATTTATCCTTTAATCATGCTAACAGACCAAAAATGTCAAGTTGCTATTTAAAGAGATCGCTCTGTAATGTGCCATCTAGTGGCTGCTAACAGTCTCCCAGGGCATGCCCGCAGTTCCTCAGACCGGGCCAACACCTAGTCTTACTGATCCTCACCTGAAAGCATCCTTAAATAGCTAAGGAGAAAGTAATAGAACAAAAGCAACATTTTTAAGAGGCAGTAAGAGGGTTTTTGTTTTGTTTTGTTTTCTCCAGAAGAAAAACCACACAGGCAAAAGTAAAATATTCAGGAAAGTTCATCTGCAAGTTCAGCTTAGGTTGTTATGTTGAATTTGGATCACACCAGACACAAATGCTTTGAGGCTCAGATGTTGCATGGCTATGTACAGTAGCTATCTTGATAAAGCACTAATAATCACTTCTTTTAGATGAGGTTGTACTTTAAGTAGTAGCAATAATCAACTAAGACATCAATACTTGGTTGTGCTTCAATGTGATACCTTTCTGCCAGCTTTGGATGAGAATTTAAGTCCTCCTGCTTACTTAGCAGCATTACGGGTTTTTCCCTTGATCCCTGTCCAGTCTAAGAAAAGCAGAGCAACTTAAATTTTGCCCAGTACCTGCTAAATGGCTGTCACCACTGGCAGTTATTCCAGAAATCTGTCATACAACTCTTCCATCCCTTGGAAGGGAACTGAAAGCCTTAGGATACCAAATTTCATTATTTCTGCTGATTACAGAGCTTCTTGTTTCTTTCAGTAAAGTGAAAGAAGTGGTTAGAATTGTCAGCATAACTAATGGCCATGTTAACACGGAATTGCAAAATGCCAGAACAGCAAATGATTCAAAAGCAGAAGGGAAATACAGTCTCAGTACAGCTAGTTAGCTATTGTGGCACTAGCTTTCCTGGTTGTCTATCAAGAGGATCGTAGACAGCAAGTAGTGGTTATTTGGGACCTATTGTGACTGTAAAGGAAAAGTCCCATTTCCCTTTTTGCTGTAGGACTATCCTGATGAGACTTGCCAGAAAATTCAAAAGCATCTTCTTTATTTGTAAGATGTCTGTCACCTGAAGTGAGCTTGAATTTTCCTCTCTATTCTTACCTCTGGCAATATCATTCCTGCTACATGAAACATGCAATCATAAATCACTTGGCTGCACTGCAGATAACACCGTTGTACAATGGGAGCTTCCTCACACCTGCGCTTTTTCTTTTCTCCTTAGACCAACCAAGCAGTGTTGTGGTATCAAGAGCTATAACTGATACTGAAGAAAGAACACAGTCTCAAAATACATGACCTATTCAACTTGAAATGGCTTAATTCTTTTGGTGTTACATCTTTAACATGCAGCAGTAGTAGCATCACTTGAGTCTATTCAGGTGAGTGTTAAAGATTAGACTGTTCAGTGCAACCTGCAAGTTTAGGGATGAGGACAGAGCACTTCTCTAATTAGTGGTGAATGCTAATGGCCACAGCTAGTATGACAGGCCTGCTGGACTGTCACACGGGAAAGATCAAGAAGTGAATGCCCAGAAAAAAAAATACAAAAGCCTCTTTCTTGTGCTCAAATTCTGTCTTAATTTGAGATGACAGTTGATAGAAAGCATGGC
>JAUBOD010000479.1:769314-785018 GCA_032353885.1 Nothura maculosa | reverse complement strand
AAAAAAAAATACAAAAGCCTCTTTCTTGTGCTCAAATTCTGTCTTAATTTGAGATGACAGTTGATAGAAAGCATGGCTCACCGACAAAACAAAGATCAGTTTCTGAAATACATTCAGAAAAGAATGGGAAGTACAGCTGCCAGAAGGACAAATTCTTTGTCCCATTCCAGCTCTGGGAATAAAAGTCTTTCTCCTCAGTGTACATGGTGTGTGTGGAAGTGCAGGAGTTCACAGTATGTTTCCATATTTTGACAGAGATACTGTAAGAAAAGCACATAGCTTACTAGCCTGGAAGAAAAACCTTTGGTCTGTTTATACTGTAACCACATGCCTCTATCTCAGAAATATGAGACAATTGATGGGGAAAGGGGAGGGGACTGACATCTTCAGTCTCCTCTGCACCAGGTGCAGTCAAGTATGCAATATCTTTCTAGCCACTATTTTGAATCAGTGCCACTTTTGGCCTACTGTACCTGCTGAACAGCCCCTGCAGGGAATGACTCCAAAACATGCCCATGCTCCCTGCTCCAGCAAGATGAGCTCTTTCCTGGAGCCCTGGCGAGTGCATGGGAATCCTGGAACAATTCTCACACAGCTGCAGCTCCTTCAAGTCAAAAAAGACAAAAATACTAAATTTTATTCTAAAACAGTAATTTTTTTCCCTTCTTATAGGAGGCACCATTTAATTTTCTGTTGCTGCCAATTTATGTTCCATCTTTGCCAGACATAATATGTTTAATTGAAGAAGTGTTACCCTGTCACAGCATATCATAAAACACCAAGGTAGCTGACAGACACAGGGATGGACAAGACAACTGTCTGCACTCCTTACTTTCTTGAGCTAAACTATAAAATTTTGGAATCCAGTTGAATTCACTGTCAGTAAAAAAAAAAAAAAAAAGTCTAGGTTGCTGGCTCTCAAATTCCTGCACTAACAAGGAGGAAGCAAGAGATAAATATGTAAAATGAACATATTTTGTTTACAAGAACAATTTTCAAATTATTTCTCTGCACCATAAGAATACAGAAAAATATGCTTTATGTTTGTTAAGACAGTAGCTTTGTGACCAAAGGAGCTACTTTTACAGTACTGATTGCATGAAACTAAAATACTGCAGGCTACAGGAAAAACAAATTTATTTCCTAGCTCTATTTCTTCTGATTTAATTCCTTCTTTCTGCTAATAGTCTCACATCAAGTTATTCATACTCACTGGAGCAGAGCTAGCTATGTGAAACTGTTTAAGGAAATATGTTTTGTCACACATTACATGACACAGCAAAGACAGGACATGCCTTATCATCTGCTCTGCACAGGCCACATTGCAGTGGCAGGTGGAACTGGACTGGGCTGCTCAAAAGGGAGAGTGGGTTATTGCATTAGCCCTACTGAAACACGTCATATTTCTGATGTTTTTATTTCCTGAATCTGTGCAGGAACACTACAAACTACAGGAGGCAAAGTCTCTGTGTTTAAGAGCTTAGATCTTCTTTGGCAGGGGAATATTTATTATTCCTAGGTAGTGATTAACATGAACTCTGAGCTAGAGTTTACAACTATGATGACTCTTTAATTTATACAGGGAGTAAAAAACACTGGAAGAAATAGCTTGAGAAGGAGAAAGAGAGACCTTCATATCTAGTGCAGGCTGTTAACACACCCTCATCACTATAGCTCTCAAGGTAAAATCTTCCAAGAGGTAATCCATTTCGAACTAATAGCCAAGTGCCTTATACTCAATTTTAAACAAAGAATTATCAAACATGTACTAGAGCAGAATGTCTGGTTTTCTTTAAATCTTATTCAGATTAATTTTTGTCATGAAAGAACTATCTGCATCTTGGGCAGTTGTAAAAATATCATGCCGGGCACCACCTGCCAGACTAATAACAATAATTAGAAATGTAATAAACTGTTCATTGGCAAGGTAACAAATTGTCTTATCCTTTGAAAGTCACACTGGCCCCAGGCAATTCCTCACAGACATTTGCCACTGATGTCACAAGATCCTCACTGAAGAGCATACTGTGCAAAAAAGAAAGAGGCATAAAAGGCAGAGCGATGCTGAAGCAGTCTTGAGTAACTGCAGTGGGTTTTCTTTTTACCGATCAAAATCAATAAAACTAAGGACTGACAAGGAGTTGAGCGCATGCAGGAACCAGTCCTATCAGTTACTGTGAAACCTTTCAGACTGAAGCACTGGAGATCCATAATGGGCTCATAATTCTTGCTTAAGGAACAGTTTTTGTTGAATTTAGACTGAAGTCTTCACTTGCAATTACTTTTATGCTTCTTAATTCTTTTCATCTGTTTTACAGTACTTTTCCAAACAATACTTTGCACCAAATGAGATAATCAGGGGAAACCTATATGGAAAGTATCTCATACCTTTAACTTAAAATCTTGAGAATCTGAAACTAATATTTCTCTTTCACTAAAGTTCCTCTGTGTGCCAAAGAAATCTTGGTACATTTTTTTACCTCCCATTTTAACTTTCTATATGAACAGGAAACACAGCTTCACATCTCATGTTTTTTTTAAGGGAGTATTTAAGACCATCATCAGCAATGAAAAGGTTGTTTCGTATGTTCAGGACCTTATACTGTTTATACCTGTTCTATGCATGTGTTTTAAAATCTCTTTAGTTTCTCAAATATCAAAGTCATGCATAAAACTGTAAACACAGAACAGTTGCTTCCATGACTGTCCCCCTCCACTCCTCTTCTGGAATATATGCAGACATTCAAAAGAAGAATTGTGCTACAGGTTCCATGTTCATAGAGAACTGAAGAGAAGAAATTCAAGTCATAAACACTGCATAAGCACTTCTTTCTGAGGCTGCTGATGATTTCACAGCCCCAGCAAGTCATCTAGGAGGGGCCCATGCCAGGCAGCAGCCTGCTTTTGTTCTTTGCTTTGTACTAAGAAGGGAGGGACATTGCTGAGGTACAACACTTTGAGTATTTACATGATTCATTCCTTGTTTCATTGAATCATTTTCTAGTTTCTAAGATAATACCTCTGGGATGATTTCAACTGCTCTTGGCGGAAGCAGAAGTTCTTATGTTTTCCACTATTGTGTGAGAAGATAGAGATGAAGGAAGGATTGCCCAAGCAACATGTGAGAAGGTTTGGGATGGGATACTGGGAACCTCTCTCGGTTCTGATCAGCCCTAGTGGCTCTGAATTCTTGCAAGGCCCCCGCAGAGCCTCGACTCACAGGCAGGCTATTCCCATACATTCTATGCTCCGTGTGCTCCTGCTTCTGTAAATTTGAGTTTGAAGCAAACACAATGTCCTAGAGCAGAGCAATGAATGCACCTCAGGTTGTGTTTGCATTAAAATTGGGTAGGAAAATCCAAGCTTTTCTTATGAATGTCCCAGGCAAACTCTTCACACTCATGCTTTGCATTTCAAAGGGAACACAATAACAGCCGGTTGAATTTTGAGACAAACTTTGAGTTGTCACATGAAGCATCCACCAAGCTTTACCTACAGATACCACAGTACAACTACATCTTTATAAAATATTCCTAAGAAACTCATCTTGCAAGAACTAAATTTCAACTGTATCCCTAGAACATTTCTTCTGCAATACGACTCTACTAACCCTGTTTTCACTTCCATATTTCTCACACAGATGGTGTCAGCACATCCTTGTAAACTGAGCACAGATATCTCCCACAGTTTATGGCAATGTAGCACACTGAAGAGGCGTGCATGTATTGGCACTAGCTGCTTATGGAGCGCCGTAGTTAGGAGCATCCAAGCACACTCCAAGAAAGGAAGCAGACAGACCAGTTGTACTGGTTATTAGACATGGTTAAGGGGCTTAAACAAAAAAAGAAAAAAGACTTCTGCCCTTCTGCCAGTTATAAGATAATCATGAGCTTAAGCCTCTGGCAGGAGTAAAACACTGTTAGCTGTCTTTTAGTTAGCTAAATATTAATCATCCTGTTCAGAACCAATCGTGTCGCTATCTTGTTACAAACTTGGTTAAAGGTTGTGGTACAGACAAGAAATACTATTTTCTCTCTAGCTGACGTGTTCCCAGACTTCTGCAGAAAATATGTTCGGCAAGGCAAAGAGAAGAGCAGTGTTCCAATTACCGGTAAGCTCCTAAATTTTTGGAAAGGAATATAGGAGGCTCTGCAAGTAAAGAAATCCAACAGGTTCTGAATACAATCCAGTGTTGTGAGCGCTACATGAGAGATTTCAAAATAATTCAAACCAGATTATTCTCAACCACTGAAAAACACTGCTGTAAGAATACAGTATGTTTCATCTCGGGCTACAGAGTTCATAAATACAGTAAATTGCTTACATGCTTCATGTGCACCACAAAGCAACGTTGCCCATCATTTACAAGCGAGTGTTGTCGCTAAGCTCTGTCAGTCACAGCTCCAGACAGGATGCTGCCCGTCCACGACAATGTTAGCAAGGAGCAGCAGCCAAGAAACCAGCCTAAGAACGGAGACGCTCACTCTTTGCAGTAGGCGTGGGTTATTCAACACTCTGAGAAACCATCTTGCAACTGAAAATAAATGGAAAATAAAAAGAGCAGCAGCAAGTTGGAGAAGCAATAATATGAAGTAATGTATGAGTGATCATTTCATTGCTTATGCCCTAGTGTGAAGTGGTCAAACCTGCACAGCATATTCAAAATCATGAATGTGACAGGATTGGGTTTGGGAGACTCACACAGTTCAAAGGCCTCACTTGTAGCTCCACATGTTCTTGAAACTCCCCAGTCCCTCTGGGTCTCAAATCCAGGCTGCAATAATATTTTTCTTCGAATTTCACGTGGTCTGATCTTTAGAAAGTTCTGCTTAGATAGAGAAGTGTAGAAGTGAATAAACAGAGGGTCACCAAGCATTGTTTTCCAAACTCACTGGCAGGTACTTTAGTAAAACTCTTTCAGGATTCAGTCATTTGCCTCCTGACACTGGTCACACTCTCTTACATTCATGACTGACAGCAAATGTATTTATTTATTAAAGCACCATGCTCTGGAAACTCATGTAAAATAGACTTTCACATTATTCTCACGTCACCACAACTCCCCCAATACATTTCCTGCTCTGCTCAATGTTGTGATGCTAGGAAAAAAATGTGAACTAAAAATGAAGAAACCATAAGACCAAAATAAAGGCATCCTGCCAACCTACCATTTATCCAGCAGCTTCAGGCTAGGAAGGCTTTCCCTTTCTGTTAATCTTTTAAGAAAAAGAGAAAAGGGAAGAAAATCACAAATGGTTATTTTTAAATTGCCATGTCAACAAAACGAAATAGTTGACAGAAAGCTACCAACTCTTTACAAATTACATGCTGTGAGAAAAGAAGAAAGTGTAAGATTTTACAGGACTTTTTGAGATGATCCTGAAATCCTTACATGTCTACAACAGGATGTAAACAAATAAGGAGTGAATATCCTTCAATACAAGAGAAAGGTCCAGTCACCCTGAAACCATACAGGGTCCTGAGCTTGATACTGGATTGCTTTAAGGAAGAAATGCACCCAATGGCTGAACATCAGGAAAAACAAATCTACGAGGAGAACCAGAGATTACTACGTTTGCACAGAATCTCTTAGTTAATTCTCTCACTCCCATATTGGAAGCTGCACACGAGTAGCAGTCTTGTCCAAAAAGCAAAACAAAAAACATTGGTAGATGACACAATGATTTAACATGTGTCTAGATCTACCTGACTTTCACCTAGAGCAGCAAGGCACATAGTCAAATCTAATACCATGTCTTGTGCTCATCCTCATTTCTAAAATAACAAAACAATAATAGCTTAGAGTGGCTGTTGCACTGCTAGGGATGCTCTGCTTTGTAGGCAGCACTAAATCACTGGTCGGGAATGATATTTCATATATAATAATGGTTCTTTATATTCAATTTAAGATAAACAATTAACAAAAAGAAAGTTTTGCAAATGCCAACAAAAGAGGATCTTATGGGTGTGCCAAATTCGGAGGCTATAATTCAGAACTACCTCCCCAGTGAATTTTATCTTGCAGTCTTCCAAGGGAATATTGCAACTTGCAGCTTCTCAAAGCTATAATAACTACAGGGCAAAAGAAGCATGTATTTTGTCAAAGAGAAGACTCAGAAGGGAACAAGGATGACAACTATCTGAAAGAAACTGAACGCTAAAATTGATAACTTCAGTTTACTGCTTAGCTTTCCTGGAGACTTCCAACTACCAGATAAATGCCTTGGAATTATTTCTTAGGGACGAAAATGGGCTGAAGTGTATGTAGGTTAAACCAAGGTGTGTATTCCCTAAGGATATCTCAGAAGATAAAAAGCAAGCCCTGACTACTATTTAAAGGCAGTACAGCAGACGGTTAAGTTACACCCAGGTGTGTCTTCCCTGAGGTGATCCCAAGGGAGAGATGCTGGGCCACTTTTCCTATTTAATGGTGGCAGAATGGTTGGTTAGATTACGTCTTAAGTCATCTTGTAACCTTATCATCCAAATGTTAGGATACAAAAATGGTAAGCCTACCAAGCTATTCATGATAACAAATGCTGCTGCCATCACTGCATAATAAAATACAAACAAGGTATTAAAAATAAGCAATTATCCCACTACTAAATTAAATAAGAATATTTTATCAAAGGAATGAAGTTAGCTCTGGTTGAGCAGAAAATGCAGCGAGTTCATAGGCAGAACTCCTCACTTATGAACCTCCAGCTCAACAAGACTGTTCTTGCCAATTTTAAACAGCAACAGGGGTTTACATTGAGGTCAATAGTGTTTTATGGTGTATGGGAACCCAAGCACTTTTAAGGTTGAAGTTGACCAAACATTTTGAGTTGGACACAGTGTGTCACGCAGTCCTTTGAGCCCAGCCTTCCATTTCCAGTGCTCTGCTTTAAAAAGCACTACTCACTCCAGCATGAATAGCTGAGACAAGAACCTCACTGCATAAAGGAAGAAGCTAATCATATTCTTCCAAGTTCCATGACAAAATAATGTATAACATCCCTGAGATACCAAAACATGGCATTATAGGAAACATTGTACAGGATGCCTGCCCTCTCAGTGAGGGAAATAAAGATGGTAGGAGCCTCTTGATCTATTCTTTACATCTTACACAGACTTAATTCCAAGCCAGCTATACACTGTCACTTCTGTTCCCCAAAAGTACTAAATAACACTGACGTTTTAGTAGTTGTCAAACAGCAGCTGAGCTCAGGCGCCATGGAGACAAGCGGGAGCCATTTCCACTTAGCAGCATTATACCTTCCAACCGCAGACTCGGCCAGATAGCACTGAATTAGTTACCCTGACTTGCATCTTGAATATCTACCTTGCAACTTTGATGGCTGCAATTTTACTTTTCCCCCCAACAAATGAAAGATAATTTGGGGGGGCAAATTTAACAGTTCAAAATAGCTGCCGGTACACTGAATAAGCACCTTAGTCTTCCAACAAAAGCTCTGACCGAGAACAGAGTTAAAGTCAACTCATTATAATAGTCTAGTCTGGATCTGACAAAGCTGGTTGTTCTCATGCACGCCCCTTGATCTCTTCTGTTCTTCGCTCGTGGCATATGGCTTCACCTGGGCAAGACAAAACTATATCTAGTCTAACAAAACTGTTCAAGTTCACTCACAGAGCTGTAAAAAAGCTTGTTGGCCTTTCAGGGATGAGTCTACAAGACCTAAAGACTTGAAATTTTACAGAACTATTTTGCCAGTCAAAGGACAAACACTAGAAAACAGTACAGTAAGATGGGCTGCACCCTGTCTCCAGTGCAGGAACAAAAGTGGATATTAATGAAAGGCTCTGGTACACATTGGGAAGAAAGAGGAAAAGTCTTCAGCAAATATTGACTCCCTCCATTCCTCTAAGTAATTCCTCCTGCTAGTCATCCTAGGAAAGCAGAGATAATGCTGGCCTGTCACTAGTTCACTTTCATTCAGCATCTTATCTGTGCACTGCCATCGACCTGTGACGCCAGCGCAAGTAAACACACCCAGCAAGTTAATGTTAAACTAACTAACTTAGGTACCAGTAACTACACAGCTGCAGCAGTCGGGATTTCAAGGCAGGCTGCAAAACTCACTCAAGAAACAGGGTTAATAATCAGACCACTAGTCTACTTAAGCTCTGTGATTCTGCAGTTGGTACTGAAATTACTTACCTAAACCATCTTGGGTTTATCTCAACCATCAGAGTAAGAACTGGAATTAAGGCTAATGCAGAATTTGGGGACAAATAAGTAAAGATGTGGAGTGTAGTCGAAACCATCCCAGAGCTTTCCTCTGCAGTTTGAGAGATGGAATCCTAAGGGACGTCAAATGTGAAAGATCAAATAATTATCCAGCATTATCTTTGAAATCTTCCAGACAGGAAAGAGCATCCACCAACAATCCGTACTCACAATCTCTAGCAGATCCTGCAGATAAAATGACAAAAATCTTAATTTCTATTATGAAAAGTTCCTGACAGCTCTAATATAATCAGACCAGCAAACTCCTGCTAAGAAATAATCCATCACAGGTAAAATCTTGGCTTCTCTTGCACAGGTCCTCTTGCTATGACATGTCGATGTCATGGCAGACCTTTTCTATTTACAACTTATGCAACACATTCTGCAAGAGGAATCACAAAAACACTTCACAAATGACATGCACCTAGCATGAATGCAATTATTCCTTCCAAAGCAGAAAGTGTGTTTTTATCAAAGTTTCAAGACCTTATTCAGTATCTTACCATAATCGTGGGAGATAAACATGGGTGTACCTATACAATAACCTGGGGGCCGCAAAGATGTTTCTATGTTTTGTGGAATGACGATAATTATATTTAGCACTCATTCAAGGCTTTTCATCTTCAAAGCACTTTACAAACATTAATTAATCCTCACAACACCCTATGAGGTAGGTAAGTATTATTACAGTAGGTGTGATCAGGTTTGTGTAGGGGACTACAATATGCACAAGCCAGGTAAGGGTAGAAGAAATACATATTCCTGCAATTGCACATTTACACTCATGTTCCTCTCTAGATATTTGCACACAAAAAGCAGACCTCTCCACAAATATATATACATACATGCCCACACAGATGCCTGCACTCCTTCAACCTAGTCCTATTTTTATAACTGTGCTAAAGGACTCTGGTTTTGGAAAGACTATTAACCTGAACATACTTGTTTTGTTGTGTTCCTCTTATATTTAAATGGTACAACATGTTTTGGCATTCTACAGCGGAGCTCCAGTTCCTTTCTGTGATGAGGGTTCAGACTGAGCGAATGTAGGAAAGACCCTTATTTCTGAGAGCTGAATGCTTTTTGATAGCATGGTGAAATCCATGCCAGGAAAGTGTTTTTAATAACCACAGGTGGATAATAGGTTTGCAAAACATAATAACAGATGGGTATTTTAAATCAAAAGAAAAACAGAAAGGTTGAAAGGGAACATTCTCTTTCCAGACAGTTAGAGCTCTATACCTGCCCAACTTCTCTGAAGAATTACCAAGAGAACAAGGAAAAAAAAAAAGAAACTGCAGCTTAGTCATATTTGTATTCTTATTAAATGCAGGATTGCCTGAGGCGAACAAGAGCTGATATCATAATTATTGGCTTGCCTAGCCAGCTGCCTTCTCTCACCTGATGTAAGATCAGATCTTTCCAGCCTTTGGAGACTCTATACCGCTGAGCTCCACTCTCTCTGCAGGGCTGTTTGAATGACCTAATCCTGTCCTGGAGCAGCAGCACGCCGTTTTGCTTCAGTAAAAAGGTAAGAGGAAACCTCTGACAACTTCATACAGCTTTTTAGAACTCAGCCGTGAAAGCCAAACGGAAGGGGGAGCAGAACTCTTTTGCCTTGGCTCATCTATTTAATCTGAAGTCCCTGGGGCTGACTTTGAAGAACTTGAGGCTGAGGGAAGGGGAAGGTCAGCACCTACATCCCGTTCCTGGGCAACTCCTATAGGCATTTAGCAGCTGTGAGTGAAGAGCAGCAGGACAAGGAGTCAAGAAGACAGCAGGTAAGTTCACAAGTCCATTGGTCTTTTTTGGGGAGGACAGGAGGTGATTTCCCAAAGGAAGAGAGTTCTCCTTGACATGGGTATACTGGCTTAATCTAAGCTACTCTCAGTTCCACAGTGAGAGAAAGCTGGAAGTGTTTACCATGACCTGAAAGAAATACTAAAAGACAAAACAAGAAAGGGATCTGTGAAAAACGTGGGAAGTGTCATGCCGCACAGGTTCCTGACAGATTTACTCTAAGCCTTTTCGTGGTGAATCCAAAGTGTGGGACCTTGTGTGTTTTGAAATCAAACTCCTTTACTATGGCCACCACTTTACTGTTTTTGCCTCAGGTATTTCATAGTAGTAAATAAGATTATTTGACTTAAGACTTTCTTTTACATGTAAAGGTAACTACAGTGAAATGCAGGCAGAACTTAGGATGTGCGCCTTGACTGTAAAAGTAACTACATCTGAGTACTTCAAATAGAAACTTTTTCCTTCTTTATTTGAATAGAAAATATATGACACTTATTGGACTTCTTAGTATCAGACTGCTAGATTTCCAACAAGAAGAGAACTGTTTGCGTTACAAACACACTAATTATCAAACCTATAAATAACGACTAGCCATCGTTCTCTTCTGGCCCGCCTATAGATTTATCAGACATCAGATTAAATCTTGGGAAATTAGGACTTCATTCTGCAAATGTTTGATTTATCATACTGATGTTTCAAACTTGAATACTTGTATGAGCTATGTTGAACTGGATGAGTTTTAGGCTGAAAATGTATATTTGAGTTATAATTAATTATGAAAATGAAAGAACAAAAGTGGGTTTTGGGTGTTTTTTGTGTGTGTACTTTTGGGTTTTCTTTTTGTAGAGAGTGAATGATTACCTACTTTACTATTAACAAAGTGATTACCCATACTACAGCCAAGAAAATATACAACTAAAGTACATTGTTTATCCAAAATCCAGTTGAATGATGAGCATGTATTAAGTAGTACTAAGAAGTATATGAAATCAGGGAGTCCATCCTAGTAAATTGAGCATCTATACCCTGCCCCAAATGCTGAAGTATGGTGTGAGAAAGCAACTGTGTAACTGAGCACAGACACTTTTATAATATTGCCATGTCACTAGGTATAACTGCAGTCAGTGAGGACTCGGAGGAGTTAATGAAAATATCTGAATAGTGCTGTGTAAGTGCAGGGTAGGAACACATTAAGTCACTTGCATTACTGCAAAACAGCTGAAAGGAAATTATGGAAGAGGCAGCATCTACATGAAAACATGGCTTTCTGATGCATTCCTTAAAGTAACAGGATTTAAAAAAAAAAATTAGTTTGCTGCCCAAATACAGTTTTTGAAGGGAATAATGAGAAAGATGCATTAAAAAAGAATGCGCTATGTTCATTTAAAATATTCCTATTGTGAAAACAGATTTAAAATAAAACATCAATGTTTATGGTTCCTGAAAACTAGAGATTAACAACAATAGCAATAACAAGGTGTAAACTTTTGCTGCAAGTTTCAGAAATTTTACTGGAAAAGTGGTGTCATATAGAGCAACTTGCAGTTATGAATCCTATAACTACTTTCATAGGCCATTAAGAGAGCAAGGACAGGGAGATTATGTGAGGGCCTCCAAAACACCCTGAAACAGAATTTTTCTATGTTCTGTGAAAAAAATATTGATACCTGAATCACATTAGAAATAAAGTGGCTCAGAATGATCACAGCTGGATCTGAAGCCAGAGGTTCTGTGGCAATTCACACAGTAAGATTAAAAAGGCATGAAATTGAAAAGAAAACCCCATATATTTTTAAAAGGCAGGGATTTAGAGTGAAGAGGATGTATAATCTTTACACACACTTCCCTGCCATGCTCATAAATCAAACAATTACAGATGCAAAATATTCTTGCAGTTTCCTCCTCATTCCTGCAGCAGCTTTGGAAGCGGCTCTCACTGAGGCTATTGGAAAGCAAGGACAAGTGGTGTTTGCACGTGGCAGAAGTGACAGTGTTTGGCAGCCTAGTGCCTAAAAGCCACACAAACAGTAAATGGAGGTAACTTCACAGCAGACAAGAGGACAGGGCCACAAATAGGAAATCCTCCTGGTAATCAGAAAGCCTGAGCTTCGTGATTTGAGGCAAACACACCTCTGCTCGCCTGCACCTCAAAAATCATTAGCTTGGAAGAGAGATTAATTATGCAGATAATAATGCAGATTAAGTGAGAGCTAGAAATATCAAATCCTCCTGTCCTACATCTGAGTGCGACCAGTGCCCATCTTTGCAAGACAATCCTGTGATTTAAGATTTGCAGGCAAGGCAGCAGTTCTTAAAAGTAAAGCAAGGTTGAAAGAGGTCAGAAATCCCTGACTAGGAGCCCACTAATAATTCACCATGACACCGTCTTCCCTAGGAAGCGAGGCTGTGAGGCGCCCGTCTTTCTCCTGAGTCACTCCTGAATCAAGGCCCTGACATGGTGCTCAGGACAGGATGCTGCTCACATTAAGGACTGAAACAGTCTTGGACAATTCTATTTATCACCCGGCACTGCCACTTTTAATAAGATTAGGAAAACAGGTAACACTTCTGCCAGAGCCCACATATAAATCCAAGTCATTCCTTCATAATCCTGACCGGCTACTCTCCAGCTTCCCTAAACAGCTCCTCACTCCATAGACAAATGACTTATTTTTTTAATTAAGTCCTGTGCAACATAGCCAATTATTTTTTGCTCCTCTCTTGTGTGACAAATTTGCTGGTCATATCTATGATATTACCTGTGGTTTCTTCCACTCTGAATGCTCTGAAAGGCCCGACCCTTCACTACACACTGGAATATTGTGCCTGTTAGCTTCTTGGGAACACCCCCTTCCCAAGGAGGGGGTTTTGCCTGTGTGCCACAAATTTTTCTTTAAATCAACAGCAACCAAATATCAAACAAATATATTCATATTTGAGATGCAAGGCCTCTAGATTTGACCACAAAGAAAACACGCTACCTTTTGCATTATTTAAAGTAATAATGCATAAACTTAATATACAGAGTTTACCCAAATTCCCTAACATTTCTGGATAAAAACTGTATTCCTTTTGCTGTGTTAAATATCATCGGGTATTGAAGAGAGCTTTTAGACATGTGGTTAGTAAAGTGATCCTTGTGTAGCCTTAAAAATCTCAGCAGTGTCTTACGAGGCTTAGTTAATATATGTTAAGCCATTTTAAGATGTTTGGATGAGACAGGGCTACTGCAATCCAAAGCATTATTATCTTTCTGTTGCTGAAGAGCTCAGAAATGAATGAAGCATACAAGGGTGAGGTTCCATCAGTCATATAATGAAGCTAAACATGCTGTCATTTTAACCCAATTTGTTTCCCTCTGTACTGCTGCCTCACCAGTTTGTTAGAGCCTCTCAAAGGAGCTCATCTAGTGTCAGCTTACAACTTCCACACCTAGCCCGTACTTTACTCCTGGAATGGGTAGGTATCCCTGCCCTGCAAACTCCTAACTGCTGGTTCAACAGACCTGCCAGGACAGGTCCCTGCAACATTCCCCTCTGTGGGCAAATGGTAGGATGCCAGAAATATTAGACAGGAACCTGTTCTCCCAGGAATGTAAGTAATTCATAGAAGGAAATAATTTACTATTTTCCCAGCTGGAATAATTAAACAGCTAGGCACCATCCTCCCAAGTTCCAGAAGAAAAATAGCAAAGCAGAAATGAAAAAAAGAGAGCTAGAATGTCCTTCAATATATTTTTGCTCTTCCAGACCAAAGAATTCTAATTCTGTCCATTTCTCCCTCATAGATCATGTTTTCTAGACTTCTGACCATTCTCACTCCAAATGGTGTCATTCTTTTGAAATATAGTGGCCAAAACTGGACACAAATCTTGAGCTGATCTTTACCAACACCAAGAGGAGCTTCCTTCAGAAGCCTCACAGTGCATATCTCTGTAAGCATCTTAAACCAGCGAGCCTGTCTGCCTTTTTCATTACAGCATGATGTGGCTGATTTAGGCTCAGCTCACAACCCATTAAAACCTCGAGATCTTTTAATGCAAAACTGCTACCTGGCCAGTTGTTTTCATTTTCTATCTCTAAGGTTAATTATACCTGCCTAGCTGTCAAGTTTAAGTTGTTATTGATCTACATCTTCAGATAATTCTTTCTGTCTCCCTTAGAATATTAAATCTCTCCTCTAATGTATTTCCAAACCCTTCCAGGTTTGTTCCTTCTCTAAATTTGAGTAGGGTTCCTCTATAATCAAGTCATCCAGGCTGTTAGTGAAAATACCAAGGAGGATGAGATTCTTCTAGAAATTCACTCAAGATGCACTTACATTCCGACACCAATCAGTACCTGCTCGGAATGCTGTTTTCCATCCAGTTTTAGATCCTCTTTACCAGAATTCCACCTAAAGTACATTTGTTTAATTATAAAAATGTCATCACAGATAATGTCAAAGCTTTACTCACGTCAAGTTACGCTGCATTTACTCTCTCTACTCTTCTTGCCAGGCCTGTACACAGGGAAACCACATTGCTAAGAAAACTTCTTCTTAGTGAATCCATAATGCATTTTACTTTTACCTTTTTTTAATAGTTTTTTTTCCCCCTCCCTTTGCAATTTGGGAATTAAAGTTCAATTACCTTACTGCAATTCCCTTTCAGTCTTCTGATACTTCACTCACTGAGACAAACACCTGCAGTTCTGCCACCACTTTCAGCTGATTCTCTACATTCACTGGAATTAAATAGAGTCCACTGAATTTGAAGACATTAAATAGCTCTAAGCTTTGGCCTGTGGGAGAAAGGGAACAGATGATTCTTCAGTCTACAAGATCAGAGACAAACATCATTAATATCCCAGAATTTCTCGTACTGTTGACTGCCCCATTAGATTGCTATTAATCTTTAAGGTCATTAATTAATGCATGTCCTACTTTTCCACTCAGGAGTAGATTTGGGCTGGGTTCTTCTTTGTGAAATGCCAAGTGTCTAGAGAGCACCTGACCTTCCATGTGGGTTTGGGTCAGCTAATTGTGATAGCTGATTTTTGTTTTGGTACCATGCAAAAAAGTACTATTGCCTAAAGCCCTGATAAGAACCTTCCAAAGCTCTGCAAAATTATGTACTAAGACCAACATTTTCAAGATTAGTCATTAATGTAAGGTACTGCACTTTAGACAATCTGTACCTATTTTTCTTTTTAGGTGTTCAACAATAATAGCATTGAAGACTATGGGAATTTACTGACTATAGTTACATATCTGTTCAGTACACAGCTTAAAACAGATGTCCTTCAGAGGAGAACTTTCTTGCCCTTACAAAATTTTCCTGCAGAGGCTAAAAACAACTAGAAATCTTGTAATTGCTTCCTAAATTTCTATCCATCCTTGCAAGGCTAGGACACTCTGTGGCCTAATTCGATACACATTTGCTATTAATGGTTTTCAGAAGACCAATTTTACAGCAAAATGCAAACGGAGCACCGGATAATTCATTCACAATGTTCTTTTTTTCCTCTCTGACTCTATAAAAATAGAAGCAGGGGACTGTGATCAACTCAGAGAATAAGTTGAACTTTTCTTTGCAGAGGTGCAGTCAACAGGAGCCAATCTGACTGCAAGGGGAACAAACCTTGGCTCAGAGCAGTAGTGCTTCGTATGATGGAAAGTCTCCACCAAAACATAA
>JAUBOD010000479.1:746432-765246 GCA_032353885.1 Nothura maculosa | reverse complement strand
GATTTCAGTGGATATTTCATTCCCTTAAAACTGTCTGATGAATCTCTGGTCAAAAGTCTTTTTCTGGTAGCCTAAACAAACTATCATTGCCATCTCCCTTATCCACATTTTATGATTTCTTAAAAAGTTTATATTTTGAGCATGATTTCCTTAAATGCCATATTGACTGAAGGTATGTCTGCTCTTTCTATTCTTTAGAAGGGAAGAGAGATGGCAAATATATATTTCTGGTCTCTATCAAATACTTTTTTCTTTTATTTTTTCGCCATGTTAAAGGAAGAGAGGGTTTTTTCCTACTCTTTTGTTCCCCTTAGCATGTTGAAAGCACCACAGATATACCGTTTCTAACATTTAAACTGTCTCTACCAACCCAAAAAAATGGTAATAGAGCAGTACTGGTATGCTTCCTTTCTACAATGACTTTTTTTTCCAGAGAAAGGCCCAATATACCTGTCTGATGTACCTGAACTTGCTAGCCAGTACTGACTACTGCATATATAAAAAAAAAACTTCAGCTCTATGGACAGAGACATCTATGACAAGAGAGGGGGGTTCCCTTCAAAGGGATAAATACTCCTCTCCAATACCTGTTCCTCCATCTTTACTCCTTCATATGTAACCCTTTTTCCATGCATGCCTGGGAAGAGGTGTCAGCAGAATACATCACTCCAAATCAGCTGTGCTCCTAGGAGCTAGCTGCATTATTTACTAGGTGGATGCTCAAAGACCTTTGATCTTAAGAAGCCAAAATAGGAGCTTGAGTTTTTCTTTTCTTTTCAAATTTTCCCCAGAGACGAAATGCTTGACCTAGTATTGCATTACCTCTGACTGTATAACATTTCTTTTCAGCATTGAGAGTTTGAGGGGCAAGTGCAAACTAGACTAAATAGCCCAGACTAGACATGTAAAACAAGGACAAGCTGTAGTTCGCACTGCTTCAATTTAATTCTGTTTAAAGCAAATATAGCTGTTTCAACAAAAATTGCACCAGCTTTGCCTATTGACATTAAGAACTCAAAACAGTTGGCAACAGGTGAATTCATCCTTGTATACATGCATTGGAACCAGGCTTTTTTTTTTTCCAGAGCTAAACCAGGAAAAATACAGTTTAGCAGCCTCTGAACTTGATTATCTCTATTTGCTGCTCTTCCCTACTTAACACATCACTGCTCAGTGAATCAGTCAAACTTTTTTGTTTTCTTGTTTTAACATACTCAGCTTGCGACGGTGCAAATAAGATTCCCAAATCCATTCCTCAGATCAAATAAAGGTAATTACAGAGCTTACTGTGGGCGATTCCCAGTGGGAGGGTGGGAGTGGCCACGGGTGGGGCGCAAGGTGAGCACTGTACCTGCACAACAGAGAAAATGGGAATGTACCACACCCATCATAAAACATGCTGCCACAGCCAGCAACAGAAACCATTAGGGTGGATCATCATACACACCTTCTCATAAAGGCAGAAAGATGGCATGAGATCCCAAGATGAACTCTCAAGTCACAGGGAGATGAGCATGACTCACGGGGAGAGAAAAGGAACATAAAGAAAATTAGGAGAGCACGGCGGGATCGATGCCCTGGCTCCCTCGCATTCCCCCTGGATGGTGTTCCCAAAGGGCATTAAGGGAGGACCCCATGTTTCATGCAGCCCTTAAGCTATCAAGAGCTAATTCACAGGAGCATCTTAGGATGCTATGGCACTAGAATTATATTCTAGTAGCAGCAAGAAACTGCAGGGTCACAGTGTGTTGCATGTTACATATAACAGTCAACAATTTCTGACCCACATTATTTATGATACAATTCACAAGTTCTCTCTTTTTAGGCTATTAACCAATCCCAACTTTCAGATTTTTTTTTTAAACCAGCATTTGTCTATTAAAATTTAATGGCGAACACTAGAGAAGAAATCTTAGAGAATATATTGTAGGACAGTCCATAGACCGCTTTGAAAGCCAGAAATTAGACTAGACAAGGCAGAGGGCATTGTAAGAGATGGAAACACATTGTTACTAGACGTTGTAATACATGGAAAGAACTAATAAGGTGATGAAAGCCAATGAAGTGACATGGCCTGTCACTGCAGGAAGAGGAAGAAAAGAGTGCTTCAGTAAATACTAGGAGACAACAAAATATCAAAATGAGGGAGAAAGGGACTATAAGGTGTAAAAAAGATCATGTGAAACAGGGATACAGAAGATGGAAGAGACACGTGGATGGAGAGACTATGAGGGATACTGGACAAGGAAGAGCACATGGATAGTTCACCCTCAATCTGCAGTTCAGAGATTTGAGACAAAGAAGGTATCTCGATCTTCAGTCTAATTTTCTGGCTATACCTGCTTTATCTTTGCTGTCTACATATATATTTGAATAAAACACAAGATTGTACTGAGGACTGTTGGACCTCTTACATCTGTATGTTGCCACTCCCAGACCTACTGCAGTCTCCAACTTTGCAGAGGAAGTTCAGGTGCAGCCTCTCCACGAGCAGCCCAGGAACATGCTAAGCCGCTATCTCCTGGGGTAGTTTAACCTGCCAATCAGGTTGGCTATTCCTGAAAATAAATAAAATCACAGTTTCTGTATCAGGTCAACTACTTTAACTCTTGGAAATTGAGTTCAACTTTATGCTTGCACGTCTAGGATAAAACAATGAAATTTTATACTGCTCATTCAGGAAGCAGTATAATCATTCATCCAGGAAAATAGAGCATGCAAAGGGTAGGGTTTTGAAAATACCGGAGTTGCAAAGCTCATGGAGAGAGCTAACATTTCTTATTGGATTAACTGGTGTAGCTGGAAAGATTTATTAGTGTTTATATGAAGTGTGAGGGGAACCAAGTCCAAACTAGAGGATCATTCACCTCCCTTGCTAAGGTTTCCTAACCTTGATTTCTGTTTTATGATGAGTTTTCCTCCTTCTGGAAAAATATTCCATAGGTCCTTTTTTTCTGATGCCTTCTGTTTTTCAAAATACAAGACAAACATGTGGAATAATTGTTTTTAAGTCTACAGTGAGATTTAAAGCTACAGTGATAAAAAAAGTCAGGAAAATGGATCTTTTCAACCTTTGCCAAGCTTATAATTGCTGAAGAATAAAAGTTATAGCACTAGGAAGTTATTAAAGTAGTAACAACAGCTAGCTATGAAATAGTGGGTTTGATCCCTAAAAAGCTTCCCAAGTTGCCTGGCTGGTGCTGAGCATGGAGCAGCCCCAGGGTTGATCCAGCAGGTGCCACGTGGCAGTCGCTGCCAGAGGACCACGCACCTGCGGAGCCCGTTCATGTCACAGCCTGCATTTTTGTTGCTTTCTATTTCTGAGTAAATTAATAGTTTAAACTAAGACATAAATACATACTCAAAATATACAGGATAGGCAATGCAGCTAAGGAGAAGCACATGGTTAGCTTTTCTGGATTTGAGTGAATTCCTGTGCATTTGGAGAACACCACATGCACCTGCTGTGTAAGTACCATGCTGTGCCTGCATGGTGAGTACTATGGAGTTTTGGTCCTCTCCATTTCAGAATGCTGATAGCAGAACAACAAGTTGTTCAAGGAAGGGCTACGAGTTTAATCAAAGATCTGAAACAGCTTTAGCATGAGGAATGATTAAGCTTCAGCCCAGGAAAGAGGCAATGTAGGGAGGGAAACAGGATAGATCTAGTAAATCACAAAGTCTGCTGCAGGGACAGGCAAGCCCCTCCTTATCACCAGCTGGTGTCAGAGGTAGCACAGGCAAAATAAAATATATGCAAAAAAGTTGAAATTCTGAGGCAAGCATAAGAATTAGGACTGAGGACCACAGTGACAGTAACAGAGTGCCTATATGTTTTAATTCTCTGTAATTAGCCATGCAAGAGGATGGCCTCTGCTTCTTTTCTTTCTTTTCCCATATGATAGATTTAGAACATAAGGCATTTTTCTATATAGTGTTATATAGACAGCTGTAGGAAAAGAATTCCTACAGCAAATTAGACATCTGCTATAAAACACTTTTTCTGTCCACATACAGGGAGGCATCTAGGTGTTTTAAAGCTCCTGGCCCCTCTTATGGTTGAGAGCATATGTGGATGTGTGGGGATTACACTGGGTTTCTACATAGAACAGAGTAATCACTTGTTGTTCAGCCTTAGCCACAGGCAGCTCTTAATGAGGGAAAGAAATAATAATTTAGGCATGATCTCATCAAAAATGGCACCCTTCTGTTGTGTGAACTCAGTACTTTGGTGGAGATGACCCAAAATATTCTTAATGGCCTAGGATATTACAGACCACTGTGCTGTCTGTCACTTAAAACTCTCAGAATTGCTAGATCCACGTCAATCTGTCTTTTGATATTTTATGATGACAAATAGAGAAGAAAAGACATAATGCCACTGTGTTTCCAGCACTCAAATCCTTACCATAATTGTTGCCTCCAGTGTTCCCACATAATCCTCATTTACTACTACATGTGGATATCAATGGATTATTTACTTTCTCTCAAATACCTAACAAAAATAAGTGACATTACAGATAATCTTAAACCCTGAAGCAACCTTGTAGACAACTTGCTGTTTACAGTTACTAAATTAATCGGTTCACGCAAGACTCAAATCCATATTTTTAAGCAAATATTCCACCAGATCTACTCGAGTAGACTCTACACTTGCATGGAGCTCAGAAAACAAGCCACCTACATGTAAGCCAAGTCATCCAATGTCATAACATTCAGGTCACCTGTATCACCTCTAGGAACGACTGTCCCATGGGACTTAAGTCATAGGAGAAATGTAACATCAGATAAGCTGCAGTGAAGCCGTAGTCAAGGCCTGCTTCCTCCCTACCAGTTACTATTGCAGGGTTGGCAAACACATCCCATTGAGCACAACAGAGAAAGAAAGGAAGAAAGTTTGCAGCAATGATGTCCTATCTCCTTCTGTGGGTGTTGCAGCCCTAATGAATTCAGGTTGTTCTCCACATACTGCCACCAAAGATGCAAAAATAATTTCAAGGGACAACCAAGGTGGCTGCAAGCAGTAGTTAGGTAGGATAGAATTCCACCCAAAACTTCTGAACAAAAGAATAAAACAAAAAAAATAAGCATAGATTGATTAATCAAAGGCACATGAAGGAATACAAAATCAAAAGACAAGAAAATAAAATCCTTAGAGCTTTGTAAAAGCTATTCAAGTATCCAGTCTGTTCTAATGCATGCTATAAAAAGAAGAAAGCTATAAAATTGTCCGAACCACAGTCTAATGCTGTGTAGTTTGAAAAGCTTCTCCCAAAACGGTTTCTAAAACTAAAGCCAACCTTAGTGACAAGAATGTTACAGATTAAAGCAGTAACAGTAGAACACTATCACCCACCATAATCCAATCCAACCTTCATTTGTCAGGAATAAACTCCGGGAGAGGGGCTTGCATTTATTATGAGCTACTAAAAAGTCTTCCCCTCCCCTCAAAGGCTTCCCATATAAATTACAAAGCTCCCTTTTTACAAGGCAGGTTTTGGTCACAAAATTTTGGTTACTTCTGCAATACCTTGAATATGATCAAACAAAAATAGTAGGATTCTGAAAACAGGTTTTTTTTTTCCTGATTCTTTTCACCTAATAGACTAAGGGGAAAAATCCCAAATAGATACTTCTTTCCTGCACTGGAAACCATCAGTGTGATTTGGAGAGGTAGAAGATGATTTAATGCTTTGGGGAGGGGGCAGAGATGAGAGGAGGAGATCACAGAAGCCAATATGTCAAGCAAGGATCAGCAAGCTCCCTAAGGCACGCATGCAGAATGAATTACGAATTGGGGAACATCCAAACACACCTTCCTCTCATGAAAACCGATCTCAGCCCCAAGGGCTGGAAAGGGCATTTACAGTAACACGGAGCACTCGGAGCGGCTCCGATTGCTCGGACGGCTCTGCTGAAGTGCATCGCCGGCAAAATGCCTCCCAATGTCCAGAAAAAATACAAAACCAAGGATTGTTTAAACTATGGACTGGTGCCACAGCCTCCAGTCATGCAGAGCTAATAGATCAGCTGCTGCTACCTTGCTGTCCAAACACTCGGCTGAGGTTACCCTTTCTCACTGCTTCCTTTTTTAAAAGGATATTTATCTTAACATAAGAGCCCAGGATTGTCATGCAACATTTACGAAAGTAGAAATGACATGGGCTGTGGAGAAATGGTTCCAGCTACATCTAGAATAATCAGATACCTTTTTCCAAATCAAAGCATCATTGTTTTCTTTAACAAGTTCTCTGTCTAGGCAACCTGCAATTTCCTAAGCCCTCCCCCTCCCAGAACTGTTGTATGACTGTATCGTAAATGATTTATTGTAAACCTAATTATTGACAGACAACCTCCACTGAGCTACATTTTTCCCCTCTTAAAGGGAACTTGTCAGAGAGTGGTTGGATTTTTCATTACTAAAAACTAAATTGACACTGCAGAGTTTTGGGTCTCACTATACATTATTTCAATTTTTTTTTTCCCCACAAATGAAATAGAGGGGAGGGACAAAAATCTTTTGGCTTTCCCAGTCCACATTGTATTAACTTTCCAAATATCCAATAAACATTCACCTCATTTTCAGAAAGAGGATGTGATTGCCCCCTTAGGAGAGCCAAATCTTTTTTGACCTGTCGAATTAACCCTTTAGACAACATCTCTTCATCCTGTTCTTCCACGGATCCTAACATTAAACTTAACGGGAACAGAAAAGTGTCAGACATCATTACAGTCCTCAGAGCTTGACTTGTCCATTTTCTTATTCTCATTGATTTCCTTGAAGTGAAGGTCTTTCTTTTCTTTTATCTGTGACCATTTGTCAGATACAGCTTTCTCTAATCTCAAGTGGGAAAATTACATGAAGCAGATAGAGAACAGAATATTTATAAATATATATACATGAGTATTTCCAGGTTGCCAGTATTTTGCACCTGCTCCTTTCAAGGTGAGCAGCAGTTAGAAGGGTATCTCCTCATCCAGCTCTGCTAGAGCTACTAGGAGATGAGCCTGCGACTAGAACATTTGTGAACTTAAGCTAACATCGTTATTTGCCTGATATACTAGAGGTCTCGTACTCTATTTCCAAGCCTAATTGTGCTTTATCCCCTTAGGCAGTACAGCCTTACTCATCATAAGTACAGATCTCTCTTTGAACTATAAAGGAAGAAAAAAAGTTTTCCACATTTTTAAGTCATATATCTTTGTTAACCAACCCTAATAAAACCCTTAGTTATTTACCTAACAGCCACTTAAACACGTGGCAGAGAGCTTGCAAATTAGCTCTTCAAGAAAAGGTTCTCCTCCCCCTAATTTGTATAGCTGAAGTCTAAATTATGCAGATAAGGCACATTCATATAGGTACACACCTGGTGCAGCATTATGTACATGATATGGTGTGTGTGGGGGGACATATGACTTGTTCCTTTGTAGTTTTGCTGCAAGGTAACACACAGTGAACAAGGACTGAAAAAAAACACGGCAGAAAAACCAAAATGCTAACAGATAAAATTTGTTCCTCTTAACATGAAACACCATCAGATATGTCTCATGTCCAAAGAGATTGAGAACTTGAGAGGAGATAAAATATATATGTTTATGTACTGTAAATTCTGCAGGATGGGTTATCAGCAAACTAGATATTAGCTTTATCTAATTATCTGCAGATAACAAGATGGTTTCTTTCACAATTTTGATTTTAGAAGATATTTACTGTGATCTACTTTCATTATAACAGGATTTCTATCTGACGTGGAATTGATAATGGTTTCACTACTACAAGATCAATCTAACATTAAGTTTTCCTCTTCGGACCCTCTGGAACGGGACCAACAAGATGAGCTCATGAAGCCACAGGGGGATTCAGTATCCCCAGTGCAGCAAACTGTGAGTAGGCTGGTCAGTTCTGCTCTTCTTCCTCAGAGGCACAAGCTCAGATAGAATGTTTAGCAACTGCTCTACTAAGTCTCAGCAGGCTTAACTGGCAATGAAGTAAACATTTCAAGTGCTGGTTTTGAAGCACAGAAACTATTTTTCTGGGCTAACATGTAAGTCCTACTAATTAGAAAGACAGATAGAACTTTTCCCCCCCTTTCTAGTGATTAAAAACAATTCACACAACCTAACAAGGTTCTGGTGCTTATATATTTGCAAAAAAAAAAAGTACAACTGCAAGTGTGGTTCTTTTGCTGCCCTATATATGTTTACATAAGCCACCTGATCTAGTTTTTTTTTTTTCCTAAACAGCAAAATAACCAATGTTGTACTTCTATTATGAAAATTTCAGGTGGAGAACTGACAGCACTGCCATTCATACAGCTTTACACAAGTAAGCAGAGGATTTTTAACCATAATTTAAGAAAAGATAGCAGCCACATACTAGCACTATAGAAGAGATCGAGAGGACAAGAATTAGGAAGTTGCAAACTAGACAAGTTTGTAAAACCAAAATGCAGCTTGGTCAGATTTTTTTTTTTTGTATGTATCTATGATAGAACAAAATACTTAATACCTTTGACCTACAGCAAATTAGATAGGCAGTTAGAAAATAGGGAAAAATGATTGTTTATTTACACACAGACCTTGGTGTACATGAAAGTCCAGCCAAGCTCCACTCTGGAGAAAGTCCTGCTTTTATGTTAACTTCCCTTTGTGATTTCTTGAGAGCTGGCCCTGCAGGGAGAGATGCATTCATTTTCCACCTGTTCTCTTAGAATACTGTAAAACACAATATGAATTTAGAGAGTGTAGGTGAGAAAGGCACCATTTGATAAGAGTCCAACTTCTGTCTATCAGAGAACATTATCTTCCCCTTGCACTGAACACAATAACCTGCTTTTGACGTATGTAAGTCTTTGCAAGAGGTATCCAAGCTGTTATTCATCCTTGACATTAGGGAAAATACGCATATTTGGCATTCAACAAAGATCAGACACATTGTCAGGATCCAGATGTTCATTCTCATTAAGATTTTCTTCACTAAATTAAAGGGCCCTTTAGTAGCTTGATGGTTTTGTTTGTTTGTTTGGAGTGGGCAGAGTCAATCATTTGAAGGATATATATATACACACACACACACACACACACACACACACACACACACACACACACACACATATATATATATATAGTGTGAAGACAGGAAGATGGTTCAAACGTCTGCCTGAATGAGCATGGCACTGTTAATGAAAGGAAAGGATGCAAAGGGCAACATATCTGGCAACTTGTAACAGAGAGCAGGATCAGGCTTATTAGATTTGAATTTGTATTTGATAAGGCTTGAACTTACCATATTCTCTTGAATTAAGTTTTCAGCATTTCATATGTATCAGCTTTTCCCTGAAATCATCAAACCAAAAAGTCAATAGTTGTGTAAGACTTTCTGCCTGGATAACTAGACAAATTAAGGCATTTCAGTCTTCCAAATGATTTTAATAATACTTTCGAATAGTTCTGTATCTCAGGTCACAGAACTCTTTACATCTTTTAGGATTTGTCTATGCAAAGGTGCTCAAGCCTGGTAATTGTGTAGTATATATTTTTTTTAAAACTGACTGGAAAAATATTTGTTCATTCTAATCTTAATTAAATGCCAATAATTCATTGCAGGATAATCATAGTTATAATTGCCGATCATACAACTCAGATGACAGGACAGAAAGGAAGAGTTCAGAGTCTTCTCACAGCCCTCGCCCTGCTTCTCCAGTCCACGACCATATTCATGGGAGATACCCTACAAGCCAAGGCATTCACTGTAGCAAGAACAAATTTAAGGCCACTTTCAGCACTGAAAAGTTCAGAAGGTACAGCTACGAGGAAAGCACTATAGGAAATTATGACAGGTTTCTCAAGAGCAGCAGAAACCCCTTTCATCCTTACAAGAGGCAGATCAGCGAAGATGTCTTCCAAGAAGCACATCAAGCCCTCCAAGCAGAAGGTCCACCCTTCAAAACCGCTAGAAGCATCGATGGGTTTGAGGGACTGCCGGGATCTACAGGCACTGATGAGTCAGAGTCATTTCCTACACACATTCCAAACATCTCCACGGAACAAACATGGTGCAACAACCTCCAGTACAACACTACAAGTCAAGATCACAGTTCACAAGTCATGGTCAGTATTTTTTTTTTCCCTGTTTTCAAGTGAAAACTGTTGGTTTTTTTTAAAAAAAAAATCTCTTAACATGACTACATGGACACTTTGCTGCATGCTACAGCTCAGGATAGACATCTGTATTTGTTGGAATTTTCTAGTCTTGCATTTTCCTACTGAAAACCAATCAGCAGAAAGGTGTACTAGGATGAATAATTCTTAAACATAATAAATGGATCTTAGATATCCAAATTCTTCCTAACAACAGGTTTTAATCCTAGTAGTTGTCATCAGCTAACGTTCTCAAGCACAAAATTTCATGGAAAAGTACATTTAGAGCACAACAAAACACATACCTGAGAACACACAGACTTACTGCAACTGCCTTAGTCTCCTCTTAGTTTGTGGCCAGAAAAATGCAGGTTAGCTAAGACATCAGTACTATTCACAATGAAATAAAAGATTAAATGGAAGACTGCCTCCAGATATTGGAAGCAGTCTAACTAGAGCAGCAAGGAGATCCCTGAAAAGCAAAGTAAATTACCTTTTGGCATCTCCACCAGGTATCTCTGCTGTGATCCAACATGTAAAGCCTATCTTCAGAATCTAGCTTAGGTAAAAACAATGACTACATCTGCCCAAAAGGGCCCTAACCACTAGCTTTAGACCCCTAAGAGATAACAAATAAATAAAGGGTCATTGAAGGAAAAAGTGGGGAAAAAATAAATCTTAAGTGGGTCAAGACAAAAGAGCCTACCAGGGATGGGGGAAGATGCTGGCATACCTATCTGGGAGGAGATGGGGACTGAAGCTGTTCAGGTTGAGGTACTTTATCAAAAGCTCTTATTTCTTCCATAAATAACTTATCCTCCCCATCAGATGAGTTTAACAAACTTGTTATTGTGCCTGCTAGTTTAGTCAGTGTGTGGCTTTAATGCTCTTAAGTGGGTTACACATTGCAGGGAGTGCAGTACCGTCCACAAGACAAGTTAACATTTCTGAAAACTTCTCTTATGGTCACCAAATCAGGGACCAGATATTTGTTAATACTGAATATTGCATTTGTGTGGTGCTAGGATATTGAAATGAGCTTAATATACACTCATCTATATTATAAAAGGTGGTCATTATAGACTTAAAGTAAAAGAATATAACACTATTTGACCTCTTGAAACAAAGGATGCTCTCAGCAGTAGCTCTCAGAGTTTCTGACCCTGGATATTAAGTGGGAGAAGGAACCTCCAGTCACCCAAGCTCTGGAGAACACACTAACACTGCAGAGTACAATGTACCTTAGCAGCTCCCTCTATCTAGCTTTTTGCTTAAGGTGCAAGTTGCTTGAATTGCTCTTCCAAAGCAGATAGTTTGTGTGAACAAACTACCTACATGATGCACTATTCTGCACTGCCTAAAAGACAGCAACGTATGTGCAATCCAGGATAGACACCTGGGAGGACATGCGAGAAGTTAACTAATCAACTTGTCTATATTTGTTTTGTAAAACAAACATATGTTTGTTTTGTAAAACCAAAAACAAACAAAAACATGTTCTTACAAGATTTTTTGTATCTGAAAAAATCAGCAGTCAACCTAGCTCACTTTTTCTCTGCTAGCTCTTTCTCATTTATTATAGTCCTCACTTACCCTCTAACTAATGATCAATGTTGTCAGCTTGAGGTACTTACGGTCTGCAAGATAAATTCAAAGAATATGAAAAGACAGACGTGCACACTCGAATGAAAGCTGGATCATGCAATTTGTGTAAGTGGAGAAAAGCAATAAACAAAACCCGACATTTTCTGAATTGTTCCTTTTATGGAATTTTAACTGCTATTTCCGTTTTAGAGTAGTAAATAAAGGCAGGAAATAATATTGCTTCTTGTACCTCTAGAATGTAAAAACCATTTTATGTGACATTTGCTGTATGTAGCAAGGCAGTAATATCAGGACAGTAACTGGTAATTATTCTATTTAAAATTCAGGTGTTTTCTCTAATGACACCTTCCATGAATATTTTCTGGCAGGATTCAGACATCAAGCTTAGGACATCCCCACTGGAAGGACAACCTGGTCTGTATTGTTATCAGCCTCAAGTGCAGCAGATGTATTGCCCTTCACATCCCTTCCATCAGGTCAGTGCCATATGTTAAAAAAAAGTATTTCTTGCACTGTGCCACTATATTGGTAAATTATGTGAATATAAAAAAAAACAGATTAATCTGGTATTGTAGCACAGACATAATGAATATGCTACCGCACTGTATAGCTCAGGTGTGGTATAGATGTGAGGTTTGAGCACTGCTTTTGCAGAAACTCCCATTATCTTAATTCTTTTGATTTTCTTCTTATTTATTCCTTCTGAAGCAGGCACCTTTCCCCATCACTGTTTTGGTATTAGTACCATTACTACACATTGGTATTAACCATATTCAAAAGCCTACAGTGCTGGAGCTGAAACACACCTTCTGGGAGCTGCTTGGCAAGATGCAACAAGCAGTAGACCAGGGGAGAGTCATCCACCTGCAGGCTGGCACTGTGACAGATCCCTTGCATTGCAGCTTCTGCTAGATTTTTCAATATTTGTGCTTACTTATTCTCCTGTAATAAAAGTAGGACAACATGTTCTATTGCTCAGAGAAGTGATAGGTACAAGCAACTAAAGTCATAAGAGGTAGAAATACTAACCATCTGCAATAGTCAGATAAGTAGTGAATGCAGCATGTGATACAGACTAAGAAATGGAATAACTTCTTTGGCATGATGTAGTTCCAATATTAAAGTCGTGCATTCAGAATTTGAAAGGAGCAAAGCAATTTGAATCACTGAAAATTTATGGAGGACAATGGGCTCTCTCGCCTGCAGTGAAGGTTGTTCAACCTATGGCTCACTTTTCATTAGCAGGATGAGAGAGATCAGTTCCTTTAATTTTAACCCAATAATAAAATGGTCTCACCTTCTCCTTTGCTGGACACAACAGAAACAATGAGTCATAAGAACAACAGCTTCTTGCTGAACTGAAAGAAACAGCAGACTTTTCCTTACTTACCTACCCACCATAAAAGACCGACACCTTTCATGCCAACTGTGCAACAGTAAAACCAGCTCAAGCCTGTCATGCCAGACCCATTCCCCAGCCTGTTCCCTCCAAGGGCAGCAAAATTAAAAAATATTTCTCTCATTTTTCAAACACTTAGCTCATACCTCTGGCAGTGATATCTCAAGCAGTGACATCTGAGCATCCCTTCCTTCCAAAAGAGCACCAAAGCCAATTCATTCAATATGATATCAAGAGCCCAATTTTCTACTCTGGTAACAAATCTAAACACAAAGCAACAAAGGCAGCATGGAACTGTGTATGAAAACTAGTTAACAGCTGTTCTGAAAACTGCTGGTTTGCCCAGTATTTCATTTAACATGGCAGAACAGGGCAAGTTCTGTATGTCTCCTTTCTTTCACACTCTTTACCATAGCAAGGAAGTTAATATACCTGGTATGGTTTTCTACATTTCAGGACATTCCTTGTTAAAAAGATCACAATAACTGGGGTACAATCCAAGCAACAACAGCATTTCTGAAAACTCAAACTAATTGTTAAGAATTATCCATAAATAAACTATCAAAATGCTGCAGTTATATGGTAACCACTCATAGGTATTAAGAGAGTAAAGACCAAAAGAAACAGAACCCTAAGAATGCCGGTAAGCAGCAAAGAGATACACAAAGTAGTTACCAAGAAACTTGTCCCGACTCTAGACAGCTACATCATAATCTTTCAGAGGAACCATAAAAACTTCATGACACAGAACTTTTGGAGGCAGGCTGCAAAACATCAGAGCAGGGCTCAGCAACCTTTGAGTATTAAGGCAGGCATGCAGGCAGATTTTTAATAGTCTATCATGTGACTCCTAATTTTGGCCGTGCCCTAATCCTGGCATCTTGAAAGATTCATCTCTAAGAGGCAGAAATCCCTCTCACACCAAAGTCCAAGTTCAGAGGGATCTGCCTCACAGAGAGCCAACTGATGGTATCTTACCTTAGTGGGACAGCATGGCTTTGCTCTTGAAACTTGCTTGCCAGTAGGGTTTAAATTAAAATTTGGAAAAATACATGACCAACAATTGTGTTAAAAAGACATAACTTCGTGCAGGAGCAGTGACAGTCTAGGGTATCTATATGTATTTTCTCTCCTCTTGTGCATGTTTTTTCTGTCAGTATATTTCTGTCATGGAGATGATAGTCCAGTCACTGCTTTAGCAGGTCTTGCCTGAGTTAGCTCAGTGTTTCAGTCCCTGGTAGCTTTCTGCTGCTTATCTCTAGAGGTAGGGTGAGGACAGCATAAAAACTGTATCTTATTTTCAGTACCTTGGCTATTCTCTTTAGGTGTCTGATATAAAAACATAAGGGGAAAATCCCTGAAGTGATAGTGAACAGCTCTTAAATATAACTCTTGCTTTGACCTTTCTCTTGGATATCCTGTTTCTTGATAATGATTGTGAAGGGAACCTACACAGCTTAGGTCTCACAATTTCAACATGAAGTCTGTCAGTATGAAAATACACACTTAGGACAATTTTCCTCTGAGGAAAATTGCTCTCCTATCTCATGAAATGAAATTACTTGCTCTAATGTACACTTATTTTAATATATACCCTAATGCTATTCATCTGTTAATACTTTTGCTACTGTTTTACTTTTAGTGCTCTTGTTTTAGGACCACACTTGATACACCTTGAATTTTTTATCATGTGCTTCCATGCCTTGCCAAAAATAAATAAATAAATAAGAGGGAGCAGGGAATGACCACCCTTTTATCTGGGATGACATAACAGGTATTGAATGTAGGTAGAAGACAATATACTTACAATTAAAAAGTTTAATACCATCTAAATAAGGAAATTTATTTTTGAAAGCTTGTTGCTAATCCAATAATGTCTCTTATTGCATCAGCAGTATCCCTCAGGAGGCAGCTATCCTGTGACTTATATTGCTTCTTCACACTACCCTTACCAGAGAATCGCTCCTCAAAGCGGTCAAGAATCTCAGCAGCCTCTATTTCCCAAACCCATCTACTCCTACAGGTAATGAAGGGTGTTTTTTTTTCGGGTCCTGATGTTACAGGAAATACAGTGTTTACCCATGGCATATTTCCAGCATAATTTGCAATAACATGCTTACTCTTACTTGTCTTGTTCCCAGTGTGCTCTGTCCTGTTTGTATGAATCACAAGTTGCTCCAGACTCTGGGGCCAAGGCAAAGGGAAATTAAATGCTGCAAAACATATGAATATTCCCCAATCACTCACACAAAAAATATGCATATTTTTAAGACAAAAGTCTTAGGTGTTGCACATTTCATCAGCACAAAACTATCCACGTTTAGTAGTATTTTCCAAGACTTAGATTAAAACTGATTCGTTTTCCACGTTTTCTGGCACTAATAATTGGAAAATATCAGCTGCACTAGTTGCCACATAGGTCAGCTCCCTCAATGGAAGCTTAGCAAAGTAAATCAGCAATCAAGTCTTGTTATATCTTTTGTCATTATTAGTTTGATATTCTTTGTAGCCTTTATCAGTTTAAGCACTTATACACAATCTTTGAAAAATGTGCAGTGGCAGGATTTGATATCTATGGTTTTGAGTTAAAAAAATAAAAAATGCAATCTAGTCAAACTCTATATTCACTTAAATACCCCTAAAAGTTGTGCACCACATATTAATTTTTAGCAACTGAATAAGTTTTAAGCAGGGGTAATGAGTGCAAGTTGTTACCCAGGTAGTTCCATCTCCAGGTGAGGAGAAATTTCTTCACTGTCAGGGTGCCAGAGCCCTGGCACAGGCTGCCCAGGGAGGTTGTGGAGTCTCCTTCTCTGGAGGTCTTCAAAACCCGCCTGGATGCCGCCCTGTGCCACATGCTCTGGGTGTCCCTGCTGGAGCAGGAAGGGGGGCTCTTCCAACCTCAACCATTCTGTGATTCTGTGCTCATCACTATTCATGCTACAAGAGTAAAACCCAGAGTAATTACATGCACTGTAAAAAATGTTTTTTTTTCCTGCTTCTGAGAGGATAAGGAGAATAAGCTAAAATATATATTTATTTTTACTCTCTGTAGCATCCTGATCTTCATGGCACTCAAGAACAGCAAGACAGGAAGTTTGCCAGTCAGTGAAATTTACAATTTTATGACAGAACATTTTCCTTACTTTAAGGTGAGTTCTGCATCTACAGGAGAAGAAAAAATTCTCTATGCTTCCCATGGCAAGGGCAGGGGGATTCAATCTATGGAAATGTATAACCTTTTTTAACAGACTATCATCAATTATACATCATACATCTCTATGTTCACAGACTGGCATGTTTTATCCTAGTCCAATTTACAGAAAGGGTAGTGGGTTTTGTTTTTGAAACATGAATTCCTCACTCTCAGATCCAGGCAGAACTGGTCTCGTGGGTTCCTCTGCCATGAACAGCACTTCCAGACTCACGTGGAAGTTTCAAGGTTCTCTGCTCTGTTCTGAAGCTGGAATATCAGTCTTAAGCAACTTCATCACTGCATGCACTGTACAAAGAAAGACATACTCTGTGATAAATGGTACTAAGCTCATAATTACACAGTAATGTTGGTGAAGGTAAGGGTGTATGGTTTACAGCAGATCTTACTGGCAGTTAAATACATGCTACAGGAGCGAATGGTTTCTTGCATTCCTAATGTAAGTATGGAGAGATTAGTCAGCATACAATCCAAGAGCAGAGGGATTACAGTTTGATTTTAGGAAGAGCTATAATTCAATTGTAGCTTTCTGCTCAACATAAAGCTTTATTCCTGCTGATTCCTCCAAAACCTAAGATTAAATGACCTACAATTGTGAACAAACCTCAAAACTGAAAATAAAGCAACATAAATCCATCCTATTCCCTACCACAAGTAAACAAGCAGCAAATAGACTCAAAGCAACTACCGAAAGCTAAATCAAACATTTTTTATAGTCCAAGAATAAACATTCTGATACAGTTTTGCAGGTTGTTTGGATACTAACTGAGGATGCCTGCAAAACAAGTAAAATTGAACATGCCAATAGTTAGAGAGAATGAATAAAGATTATCGCAATGGAAGAAGTGCGAGGATTCATTAAAATGGGGGATGAAAGGAAACATAATAGTATTTTTTTCATTTTCAAAGTAAAATTAGATTACAGGGCTTGTATTTCCTCTCTGATAAAACATTAGCTGTCCTTTCCATGCATTTACCACTAGATGCATAAAATATTTTAATAAAGCACAGGAAAACAGTTTGAAAGTTATGAAAAAATTCAGTCACAACATCTTGAAATTGATATTTTGAAAAACTATTCTTTGCATAATGCATAGATTATGTAATCTACCAAGGAACACATTCCTAACCGATTACTATTTTCTAGAAAAACAGTGTAATAAACTTCAAGCAGAAAGGTAGTAGTAGTAGTAAGTTATTTTTACAGGCATAACTGTATGCCCACATTTATCCACCAGACCCTTCTAAAATTACTTTCTCCCATGTCTTACAACACAGCTGATTTTGCAGCTTACAAACCAAACAACGCTACTGCCAACGTGCACAGAATTCTTAAGATAGCTCGGCCAGGTCTTGCCATTACAAGTATTTAACACAATGTTCAGCAAATATGCATCCTTCCCTCAACTCTCCATGCACAGATGTTTTAATAGGTAGGTCTTCTTACACTTCTGTGTTCTGTGTACATTAGGCATAAGAGTTCCTGAAAGCTGTAGTAAAAATATACTCAGTATAATTTCTTCCTCCTTCCTTGTCAAAAGGTTTTTGCAGATCCTTATATTTTTCTTAAAGAATTTAGACATGAGAGGTTATTGACTTCATATGTATAAAAGGCAAAGAACAATGCAGAGGGTACTTAGCAGAGTATTACAAAAATAAAACTCTCAAAATGTTTACTTGGCTTACTTATATACAAATGAAGTTGAATAGCTACATCCCAAACTTGCTTAAAATAAGCACAAGCAAACAAGCAATCAAATACTGGTCCTTGTGAGGACCAGGCCCTATCAATGGTCATCAGAACACCCCACAGAAGCATCATTGGACAAAATTAGTTTCATTTAATCTCCCTTCTGTTGGAGAATAATTTAATAATAAAAATTCAAAAATTAACAAATACCATTTTGGTGCTATTACCAGAACTCACTAAACAGCAAGATACAACAGGAGGAGAAAAAGCAGTTTAAATTGGAGAGAATTAGAGCGCAAGTATACATAAAATCCTGTTGGGAGAAATTAGATGATACAAGCCTAGTCAAATTAACTTGCATTCGCTGCCACAGCAAATTTAGTTTCTATGATGCAACAACCTCATTTCTAGTTGAAACAGAGCAATCCAACTCCTACGTCCTAAAAAAAACATCTACGCAGCTAAAGTTGAATTACTCTTTGATGTACCTCTCCCTTCTCTTGAGAGCTAGATTTAAAGAGAAAGGGTTTTGCAAGATCACTGAACTCTTTAAACTTCAAGAGGCAGTTAGGATCAATGAGTCTGTACAATAATATTTTTTGTTGTCATCCTTTTTTTCTTTGTAGTGATTAGTGTGTCTAACAGAAAGCTTTCATCTTGTTAATTGGAGTTATTGCCAGTGGTCCAAGAGGTTAGAAAGGTCTGTGGTCTGATGGAACCTATGGCAGCAAGCACTCTTTGGCACTGCCAATTCCACACAACTTTT
>JAUBOD010000479.1:731733-746332 GCA_032353885.1 Nothura maculosa | reverse complement strand
TTTTCCTCAGCTCAGCAATACCAAGTTTGATGTAAGAACCTGTTCCGCTCTTGGCGCAAAGTTTCCTGAATAAATCTATGTACTTTCTGCTTTAAGGTTTCTAAAACCATCTCACAGTTTACACCCCCACATTCTGTAAACCTCTGAGAAACACATGCCACTCCCATCTTCCCTGGTGCTTGGCAGAAACATTAATTAACCTGTCTAGATAGACAGAGGTATATGTAGGCTCATGCACAGGGTGAGAAATATGAATATTCCTTCAGGTTAGCTCATCCAGCAGCAAAGTCTGTATTTAACATAAGAAAAACAGTTAACAGTTTTATTTATTTTTGAAACTGACAGAAAGCAACAAGCAGAAAAGGTGACTCACTACCTTTACTATTAATCTAATGGAAGAAAAGGATTTTTTTTGGTTTTGTTTTTAAACTAGAATGTTGCCTCACCTATATGATTGACTGGAGGGAAAATAAAAAAAGGAAATGCTGACATCAGGTGGGCCAAAAGGGTAAAACAGTGCTATTAAGGAATAAAGAAAAAGGCTTTTCTTTTAATATTATGCATTTAACTTCTACAGCTAATTAATATTTTAAATGAAAACGCATGCATTAAAATTGACACTTGGATTCTTCAGCTGGGATGTTAACTCCTCATCCCACAGCAGAGTCTCTCAAAGCTAGGTAGGAACAGATTTCAGACCAATGGTCAAAGTAGAATTTCTTTCAAAGTAATTCAAGTATTTATGCTGTATCACATGAAAGCAAAAATGGACACAAGTTTCACAACTTAAAAAGTATTTATATCAACCACAGTTTTCACATGAAAAGTATTTTACATTCATGAATATGAATCATCAGTGGCGCACAGGCAACTCTACACACCTTTCAATGAGTTGTTTAATTTCTTTTAATTCTTATGACACACAAATGGGCATTTTTGGAAACAAGAAGAAAGCATCCAAAATTGATTAAAAAGCATCATACATACTAGTACTGAAGATTATTCTTGTAGTCTGATGAGGTCTAATATTTTTCTTCACCTGATGTATCTTTTCATTTCTGCAAATGCAGACATTTTGATAAGAATATCATTTGACTGACTCAGGTAAAGTTACTTTTTTTTTTTTCTCCCCCTAATTGATCTCATAATGGCAAGGGAAAAAAAGAGCAACTAAATTTCATCTCATGCTGGGGTTCACAGGCTGATGCCTGCTATGATCACATAACACAGCAACCCATCTTCCCCTCTCCCTTCAAGATTATATTGAATTGGAAAGGAACCAAAGGAGCAACTACTCAGCAAAAAACATTGCACAGTGCCCACCAGAAGAAGAAAGGAGTGACACACAAATCTATTGTAGGAAATTTTTTGATACCAACAACACTAGCTTAGAAAGCCTAAATACAAAGGGCAGTAGCTTCTGGCTGCATGACCAAGTATGCAGAAATGAGGGAAATAAAATAACTACTAAATCTATGTGGAATAAAAGGATACAAAGCCACTTTTTCAATCAGTATTTCAGACCAACACACTGACATTTTCCATTAATATCTGAGAACAACAATCCTGCTGGGTACTTCTTTCTACATCCTTTCAACAATACTCATTTTTATAATTCTTTCACAGCAAATCAAACTAAAAAAATCAGTAATTCAGCTGACAAGTGGCCAGGCTCAAGCACTGAAGTCAGATGAAATGCCTCCGCTTTTCAAACTTTATCCTAACAGAAACTAATGAAAATAAATATCTGAAGATATGCAAATAGTGAAGACAAAATTCCCATTTTTGTAGAAATATGCATTGCATGGCAATGAGATGTTTTTGACACTAGATTTTCTTCTCTTTCCACTCTTGTAGTTTTATGCAAAACTATCCTCAAGGCAAGGAGGGAATTTTGTTTACCCCATTAGTCAGAGGTTGCCTAAATAAAAATGGAGGAATCATTTTAATGAAGGTTATATGCCTTGCTCAGGCTAAAGAACCCTTGAGCTTCCACTACCGAGCTAAAAATAAATCCAAAACAAAAAGATGACCTGATCAGATCTAGAATCAGTATCTGATGTGAGGGACTTGTGATTAAACTATTTGGTTATATAATTGGCTCTCATACAAGGTTACACCTACAGTATCAACCTAAAATTCTTTTGAAGTCAACCTGGACACTTAATGTGAGTCCAAGGAGCATGGAGTCCTTCAATTATGTGTTTGATTTTTTTCTACATGCTCCAAAGCACTTTAAGATAGATTCCCTTTTTAGTTCACAGTCCCCACATAGAGATCTTTAAAGCTCAATTCTTGCTATTGCAATTTCCCTTTTAAAAATCTATAGCCCTTCTCTGGCAAGACCAATCTTCTTACTTAGATGAGCTATTTTATCTGATTCTTCCCTTCCTGCACAACATGACTAACATTTTTGCGAGCTCATTATAAGATAAAGGATTCATACTGTAGAGAGTGTTATCTAAATAACATTTCTTATAGTCTCACCAGTCAAAATGGATGTATATATTTGGACACTTCCTTCCTTCCAGTTCCATTCTTAGAGTGTATTTGTTTTTTCAGACAGCTCCAGATGGCTGGAAGAATTCTGTACGCCACAACTTATCTTTGAACAAATGCTTTGAGAAAGTTGAAAACAAGTCAGGCAATTCTTCTCGGAAAGGCTGCCTGTGGGCTCTGAATCCAGCCAAAATCGATAAGATGCAGGAAGAGCTTCAGAAATGGAAGAGGAAAGACCCAGTTGCTGTAAGGAAGAGTATGGCAAAGCCAGGTCAGTAGCATGTTAGTGTATTAGTTCTCAAACAGGGGCCTTGAAAACATTTCTTGCAATATGCACCAGATAGTGTAAGAGAATTTATACATGGTTTAGGGTAATGACAGAGATGTTTTCCTGGATATGACAACAAAATGAAAAAGCAAAATTAAATATGACCCAATTTTGCTGGACTGCTTCTAAACAGCCACAATGCCATAGCTTGTTCTGAAGCCTAAAGCAGCTCTACTTTATCACTTCATCAAGAAAACATTTTCTCTTGATACCTCATTAAAACAACACTGAAATAAATATGAAGGAATAAATTTTGCAATTAACTAATGAGAAATCATATGTTCCTGTTTACTGATTGGATAGTTATTAAATACTCACTTAGCACTAATAATCAAAAAAACCCACTTCAGGCTTTTGGACTACTTATCCAAGGGGTTAGAATGAGTGGAATAGGAAATAAAAATGCATTTTCCAAAGAGCACTAAAAAACTAGCTGTGACTTGACTACAAAGATTCCATTAGAAATAAGTTACGGATTCTTTTCTTCTTTTGTAGAAGAACTTGACACACTGATAGGCGACAAGAGCGAAAAGCTGAGATCTTCAATCATGTCCTGCAGTCCACCTGGTGTTGCAAGTGCATCCCTTTCCAGGCAGATGGCAGTCCAGCCCCATTCTTTATGCGAGTCCTCTCTCTCTTCTGGAATACCACAGCCCTTGCACACCATCCATACAACAGGAGCTCTACACGGCAAGAATCCCTTACCTAATTTGCTCGGAGGGCAACAAAACACATGCTATACATCACCCCAGTGTTTTCCTCAACTCTCAACTACATTAATGCAACAGTCCCCTGACCCTCAGACGCTGTTCCCTTCTGGGGAAGCTCAGAGTGAACTCAGAACTCAACCCAGCATCACGCAGGATTCTCCGTTGCCAGCCCAGACTCCCCCGACCTGCAGCGTGAAGATGCTCACAGAGCACTGCACAGCCAGGACAATGCAGGACACCCTCATGCAAGAGGGCGATCTCAGCAATGATATTGATGCTCTTAATCCATCCTTGACTGATTTTGATCTCCAAGGTAGGTATCCAAGTTATTTCTATTTGGTAGTTTCAGACTTAATACATTACATCTCAATCCTGCCATTTTCCCCCCCTCCACTTCTCTTCTCAAAGTATCGTCCGTAAATAAACAGCAGCAGAACGAACACCATTCACGTCCTTTTCTGAACTAATTGTCCTTGCCACTGCTATAGAGACCAGCATACCAGCTTATATTATTTTGCACAACATGGAATTTGACATTATTTCTTCAAAAAGTTCCCTAGAAAGATACAGAATAAATTACCTTATTCTACTAAAAATGCATAGCAGTGTTTCAAATACATTATTCAGATATTTTCCCACTTAAAATCATGCAATTATTTGATGCCTATCAAAAAATATTGTGTAAGGAACAAAGAGAAATGCTTTTGTTTGAATTTAACTTATTTACTCCATTCGTTTGCTCAAGAGAATGCTACTTGCATCTTCACAAGTTCCAAATGGATTCAGACCATCCATGCACTAAACAGCAATATTTTATGAAGTGCTCATAAATGCTTATTCATGTTGTGATGCAATTTCCTTAAATCAGAGACATAGTAATTTTGTGAAACAATTTCTTATTTGTATTTCTCCTATAAAACAGGATTTCAAAAAGCTTATAAAAGAAAGTTTAATTGATCCTTTTATTAAAATTTATTTTTTACAGGAAATCTTTGGGAGGAGCTGAAAGATGACAGCCTAGCTATGGATCCCTTAGTTCTCATTTCATCATCCCCATCTTCTCAATGTTTCCCTTCTCATTGCCAAATGGATAACAGCAACAATAACACTAGCATTCAAAATGGAACTCCACACAGCAACTTACCTGATGTGCAGCTCACTACTCTCTACTCTGCTTTTATGGAATTGGATACAGTCTCTCCTGCCTACTTAAGTAATTCCGGATCCAAACCTATAGCACTAATGTGAACAACAAAATAACTTAATATTTTGTGCAAACATAGCCTTAATCACACACATTTACCTGCTGTGATCTACATCAGCTACAAATGCTGAAGTTTTGTGCAACTGAATAAGAACAAACTTTTTTTTCCAGAACTCATCTGCAGGATATGTAGCTTTACTGTAATAACTTTATACTAACAGTTATTTAAAAATTTGGTAACACTGCTTAAGGATAATATTTGTTAATGGCCATATTGGTCAACACCGTTTAATCAAGCCATCCATCTTCTACATCTTCCTGATACAAATGGCTATAAGAAGAAAACAAATGATTGACAGATTTTTTATGAAAGCTGCTTGCAAATGAACATAGATGTCAAGGCAAACAAGAAAACTTCTCTAACTTATTTCCTGATGTCTACAACATCTACTACAGACCACTACAAAATATCCACATATCAAACATTTATCCTCCCCTTGAAACAAGTTTTGGGTTTTGAGGAACAAGAATATACACTGAAAACTGTGCAAGTATTAGAAGATAGAGGACTAGCTGTTTGGCAGACTGAAACAAAGCAACAAAAACTTTAGTTGAAAGTGTTACTGTTTTAAAAGAAATTTAAAACAGTTTTTTTAATAAAAAAGTATAATTCTTACTTGACTGATAATTCTCAATTCCTGCATTTATCCAAATGAGCTGAGCAGGGAATTATGCTATAGGGAGCCTAGTCTACAAACAAGCAAAAAGTAAAATAAGCTTCCTTGGATGACATCTATACTCATATACTATGAGAATTCAGTAGAATTTAAGCAGGTTAAAATAGAGTTATGATGAACAGCTTACATTACAAAATGGCAGGGAGGGAAGTAAAAGTACAGACCTGCTAGAATGGTAAGATTGTGTTAACAGAATAAAAATAGTGTGGACTGTGAGTCCAGTCAGGACTGAAGCCAAACCTAGGCTCAAATCTATCCTCTCAACCACGCCTACTAGTCCAGATATAAAACACCTTCAGGATCAGATTAGGGGAACACAAATAGAAGAATTAGCAAGAATTCATGTGACATAACTTTGTAATCCTTTATGCAGTATGTGCACACACAACTCCAGCAGAGGGGTCACTAAAGCACCAGACAGAACAGAACATGCAACGCAAGAAATGCTATCAAGCTGTTCTAGGCTTAAAAAAAAAAACTATAAAAAAGTACACACAAAACACTTTAGAAATTCTAGTTATAATCTATATCAGAACTAATTCTCTAGTGATTTTTTTTTCTGGACATTAGCCTAAGTTTACTGTTACAAAACTTCTAGATAAGACAGGCTGTCTTCCCACGTATTTTCTGTTCTTGCTGCAAGGCCATCATCTTCTCTGAGGACTCATTTGTTTCGGTTCTTCCCAGGCAGCACCACAAGCTTTCAAAAACCTGGCACAGGCCCCAATACCTATGACACTAATCATAGGTGTGGGGGAACAGACCAGGAATTAAATAGCATGTTGATGATTTTTAAGTCTTTTTAAGATAGATTTCATTCGTACACAAGGTTAGACATAAGTGCAATTGGTTTGTGGGTGCTTTCAAATTACATCCAAGTGACTGAAATAAATATTTGGATTCCAGGACTCCCAAGCCTTTAGGAAAATATCTGTGTGTAGATATCAAGCATAAAAAAATGGCAAAAACTTGCACATAAATCAATTTCTGCTGACTTCTTCATGCATTTCTGGTCTAAGACATCAACACATTCACTAGCTGAAGAACTATAGTTTGCTGCAATCCCTGCAGCCCTCACTACAATAATGTAATTGGAAGCTGAAGACTTGCAATTTCCATATAATTGAGAACAACCAACCTGCTCTTCACAAAACTAATGAATAATCAAGTTAGTTAATAGAATAAAATGTAAATCCAGTCCTTCCCAGCACAGAAAGTCAATATTTTTGTTCAGACAAAGAAACAAACATGCTCAAACGATATTTCTTTGTACATTAGTGAAAATTAACAGTAGGAATAGTGTTAATGCAGACTGGATTTAGGTGCTATCGCCGTTTCTCAGCCAAGAACACCACCAATGGGAAAAAAAAGAAAAAAAAAAAAAGATAAGACACTATAAGACATCAACATGCCAACTGTTGAATAGATTAGAGCTTGCAGATCTCAGTTAGCAGATCCCAGTGCAAAACCTTCCCCAGCAGTGGGCAGCTCAGTGCTATTCAATAACATTCAATAACAAGCTTATTGCAATAACAACTCAAGGCCTTTTGTTAAGCCTGGATACCTGCGGGGAGTCTCCTTGAGCTGAGCACATCTCAAGGCTGGGCTCGGTACAGTGGAGGACACACAGATGGGAAGGGAGCAGGACCTGGATAATCTTTCTTTCCTCAAATAAACCTCTCTGAAGCAAGCCAGGAGGTGCAAATAACTTCAAGAATACACAAGCTCACATGTTTGTGGCAAAATATTTCTGGATGCAGAACGTGAGTTATCATGTCTTGAGGTCAATATACAGATGAGCAGAACCGCTACAGTGCCAGCTTGCAAAACTGTGCATCATAGCCACTTGAAAAGGGATTGAAAGGCAAATTAAATGAATTTAAGACTTCCTATTTGGGGCCTAATCAATATTTTACACCCGCGCACACGAGACAAAAACAAGCAACCAACAAAAAAAAAAGTTATTCGCAACAGAAGTAATTCGCAGTGGTACCCAAATGCCTCATTAACATTGCAGTCGCGGGGAATGAAGCTGAGACCGCTGGGCCAACGTCCCCGCGCTGAGGCGGCACCGCGAGGCCCCGCGGCCGCCCGGCTCCAACCGAGCGGCCGCCGCCAGGGAGCGCCCCGGCCGGCCGGGCACCGTGTCCGCGCGGCCGCCCCTCTCTCGGCGCCGTCTCGCGGCCGCGGGGCCGGTCGCTCGGCAGCCGCTCCCTGCCCCACAGGAGGCTCCCGCCTCAGCGCAGTGACCGTTGGCGGGGGACGCCGCGCGGCGCCCGCCCATTGGTCCCCGCGGCGGCCGTTGGGATTTGAAGCGAAGCGCGGGAAGGGCCGTTGGCCGCCGCGTTACCGCCTCGCCTCCCGCCATAGCCCTGGGCGAGGAGCTCAACGCCCTGCCTGCCGGCAGCGCCGGGAAAGCGGCGTTTCTTACCCTTAAGTAAACGTGAAAGTCCTGGGAGCGGGCGGGGATGAGTAATGAGCTAAAGGGAGGCAGGTGCGGCGCTCGTCGCGTTTCCTCCACCTTGTTTTCCACTCCAGAAACCGCGGCGCTTGCCCAGCAGCTGCGCGCTGTTAGGTGAGGGATGCAATGGGCCACACGTGACAGCCAAAGAGGGGTAATGGGGGCTAAGAGGGGCTTTGCTGGGGCAAGGAGAAGGCAACGTGCCCGCTCTTGTGATGAAGCCATTTGAAGCAGCAATTTGAAGCAGTATTAGAGAAGAGAATTTGCACTGTTTGGGTGAATAAAGAATTTAACATCCCTGCTCATCAACCAGCTACTGAAGAGTTTAATTTCAACCACATGAATAGGCCTGGCTTGTTTGTGCCTGTCTGAGGCACTGGGCTTAAAGCTGAACTATAAGAAATTCCTTAAGCAATAATTTAACTCTATTACTTTAAGACATGAAAAGAAAAAGATTTCTTGGTTTAGGGAAAAAAAGGAAAAATATTTCTTAGTTAACCTGTAAGAAGACAGATTTAAGTGCTTTAGTGGAATCTTTTGCTTTAGGTAGAAATAACCCTTATTTTAACGTATCTTAGAGAAATACAATTGTTGGCTGCAATAAGCTTGAAAAGTTATCAAAGTGGTGACACGTGTGCTCGTGTTTCCTGCAGTATCTGTTGCCAGTGGGACCTGGGAAGTACTTGCCCATGTCAGCTGCAAAACCCACATCCTGTTGCTGCAAATTTCGCTTCTGGCGGATGCAGATGAAGGCCAGCGAGGGAGCCTGTGCAAGGTACAGGACATCTCGGTGCCCAAGAGCCTCGGCATTAGCCTGTCTAGGACAGAGAGCTTTCTCATTTCCTCTGAGCAGCAGGTTTATAATCAGACCTCTGTGCATGCTTTAATTTTAGGGGACATACTGGGTCCTCTGTTCTCCTGGCTTATGAAATGACTTTTACAGACATCAAAGCAGCCAGCAGGCTTAATTAGACACTTAATTATATATAAGGGTGGTAAAGTATGCATTTGGGAAATAAAAACAGGATTTTCAAAACCAGTTGAATACCAGTGCACGGAGTAACATTCAGATGAGTGTTGCACAACATCACACATGACAAAAATGAAGGGGGTTTTGGCGGTTTTTATTTTGTACTAACAGGATATCTAGATACTTGTAGCTTTCAGGTCTGAGAGATGGAGCAGGGAAGAACATCTTCTATTGCTGAAACAGAGTCTGAGCACAGCTACTCAAAGGGTGTCTTGTACACTCATCTTTTCACTTGAGGAAATACACTTTAAAAGCATACAGGAGACTAGCAAGTGAGCTGAAACATCAGTGTAAGAGTTTGAATAATTTATTATAATATTTCATACAACTGGCCAAAATTTCCTTTTTCCCCAGCTTCCCTACCCCAGTTTCTATCATGCCTTTTGGAAAAGATCAATTGATCTCTGTGTAAAAGGAAGATCAAAGAATGGTTGAGGTTGGAAGTGACCTCTAAAGGATTCATTACCTATAGTTAAACAGGTACAAGCAATACACCTGCATATGTCACTGTTCCAATGATTAAAATGGGCACTTTGCAATAATTTTTGATTTGGAAACTCCTTTGGTTCTTTGAATATAATATTTCCAGTTTGGTGTTGCCCTCTTCTGAATCTTGTTCAGTAGGAGAGGACAAACTGAAAGAAAACATTTAGAACTATTTTCTTTCATATGTATTAACTTGCCTTTCATAAAGCAAATTTAATTCTGCATTTTATTGCTGTGTTTTATGTTTTGCTACAAATTGCTTTCATATGCAAGCTTCATTAACAGTTTACTCCTCCTACTAGAATAATTGAGTCATTATTAAATAAACAGGCCCTTGTTATCTAAGATCCCATGTTAGTTTTCAAAATAATGGCTGGGAAACATCCAACTACAATTACACTCTACCTACCTAAATTCTCTTTGTAGTTTTAATTAAAATACATTATCCAGCATGATTTGACGTCCTATTTTAAATTACTGCACAGCACTGGTAAGAAAATGAAGGTATCTGTAGCACAACTACTCCCTTTTGTGGACTTAGAATAAATAGGTAGAATAAATGCCTTTATTTGATCCTAATTTGAAATGATAGACTTGCGTAATCTCTAAAACTTTCTTCAAAAGTAAAACACAGTTTATTAAATGTACACCTAGGGAAATTGGGATTTGTTTTTTCTGTCAGGGTTATTACAGTTAAGAAATTTAGGAATATAGAAAATAACATGACTAAAATGTCAAAAATCAAGATGGAATTACACATATGCTGCTCATTTCAGTTTGAGCAGAAAAACTGAACCGAGTGTTTCAGTTTTCGTCAGTATGGCCCAGTCTGCAATTGCAGGTGTCATAAATTTCCAAAACTGGTTCCCCATAGGCTAACTAGCAGATTTTGCCAAAGCAAAACCAGATATAGAATTGATCTGTAGAGCTCCTAGGTTCTAGCAATGTACTTTGAGAATAATTTATTCTGATTATGCCCAAGATACTCACTAATTGGAAGTCTGAATCCCATTTCAAACATTTTTATGAATATTGTTTTATTTGTGTTACTATGCAGTCACCACTGAGGTTGCTTGGCTCATAACATGTTGTTTGGCTCATAACCACCAGAAAAGTGAAGCACATTATACAAATTCGCACAAAATTGGAGCTCGAATATTGATGAAAGACATCTAAAATAAAAAAAGTAAAGGTTTTCCATATGCTAATATAAATGTTTAGTGTTAAATAAAATAGACAATCACCTCAATTTCTAGTATCAATAATTTATTTTATTTTTATTTTTTTTACACTTTGCAATCTGTTACAGGAGAAGAAACACTTGCTAATGAAAGTGACACATTTTTAACCGTCCCCCAAAGTAATGAAAATACCTAAGCATGTTCCCTACTCTGCAGATGTATGATTGGACTGCCAACGTTAAACCATATTCAGCAAGTGTACTCCCTATTTATTCTTTGTGTTAATTAGTTTTAGTACTCTCCTCCTACAGGAAGACTAATACCTAATTTTCTTTATTCTAAATTTCTCAGTCTTTGATCTCCCTATCTATCTATCTGGAAACAAGTCAAGCAGACTAGCTACTGAAGCCAAAGCCACACAGGTGGAATCAGTGCCAATCTGTGTTCTCCTGGCAACCTACTCAGTTTCTTACTGGCCCAAAAGGTAATAAAATAACTTCCTAGTTTCCTCAAAACTAGATTCTCTGCAGGACAGTGCATTGCAATGCCACTGAACTGGCCACAGTGGATGTTCTTACTGCAAACAAGTCAGGTAACTAACAAGATACAAAGAATTATAAATGAATTTGGTAAAAATGTTGCTAGCATTTTCCTCAATGGTATATTAACTAGAATTCTACTTTCCTTCCACAAAAAATATATTTTTTATAAATACATTTTAATACAGGCAATTCTGATTCTATGCAAAAAAGTCAATGTCACATTCAAACAGGTATTCTCAGTGTAGCATTAAGATAAAAGCAGACATCACAGTAGGCATCAACACAGTGATTCTTGGGAGGCAGTTTACAAAGTCTTGTGAACAGATACATAAACACACACTTTCAGCCACTTAATCAGACTATCTTGTGATGTAGAAAGTAACTGAGCTGCACTTGCCTGGAGGCCTGGCAGTATCACACTCTTGAAATATATTTCCATGTTTAGAAAATGCTACGAACTGTCAATTAGATTTAATATCTGAGTAGTATTAAACATTTGTGTAAACTTAGCTAGTGTTAAGAAGCGAACTGCTAACAGAAGCTACAGGCGATTTTGAAATTCATCAGAAAAAAAAAACCAAAAGCCTTAAAAATCTCGGTTCCAACCAGCTGAAGTTAACTCTTAGTCTTTCCCTCCTCATTTTTCCCCAAGGTAACTTCTGTCATTAGAGTCAATCTATGCTATCAGCTTTGGACCACGCAAATAGAGCTTTGTGCACATAGGCTTGTCTCATCGTTTGTGCAATAGAATCATAGAATCATAGAATGTGTAAGGTTGGAAGGGACCTTAGAGGTCATCTAGTCCAACCCCCCTGCACACGCAGGGTCACCTAGAGCACATGGCTCAGGGCTGCATCCAGGCGGGTTTTAAAGATACAAGTATAGTTCTAGCTGCTTTTCTTTTTGTAAGGGATAAAAGTTGTATCTACAATTTCATTCATAAACAGACTTAGTTAAAACTCAGCTGTCAACAGTATTTTTCCCCTAGAGGTTATGAATAGTTAACAGATTGGTTTTATAATCCATATTATGTAAGAAATTTGGATATTAGCAGTCTATTAAATAACCCTAAAATAACCTATCCTTGAAGAAGCATTCCCTTTAATTTTGTCACAAAGATCGAATTCTAAGTTTTATGAGTGAACGTGCATTTCTCAATACACTTTAATAGTCTCTCTGCATCAAAAATTAGGGACTTGGCAGCTCACAATCTGTTTCATTCACAGACAGCCACTAGCTGCACTAGTCTGACACTCCCACACAAGTATCTGAGATACAACTCAAGTGAAGGACAGAGGCGGCAAACAGAGCTATTTTACTGACCTGTTCATAAAAAAAGAAGACATAGAGAGAAATCGTGAGCAAGAACTAAACCCCAGCACCTCGTTTTCAAAATACTTAGAAAAAAAAAAATCTTTTTTAAATAAAGAGAGAAATCCTCCTGAGTCTGGGAGAGGGGATTATTCTGTAATTACATAAGTGTCACCACATAACAAACACATTCACAGAAACAATTTTGGTTTTGGTCACTGATCTGAGATCAAAATTTCTTAAATTTAAACCATACCTAACTTGGTGTGTTAATTTGGAAAATAAATCCTATTTCTGCTCCTAAAGTTTGTGAATTATTACACCGTGCAGCATGGTAGTTAACCACAAATATTTTCCTGTTACCTTTCTTAACAAATCCTGAAGGCTAAAGGAAGTTCAGACAGAGAAAGGAAAATAATTTCTTATGTTGAGTTACAATTATGGCAATATGAGTACATGCAGAGACTTGGCTTCCTTTTCCAAAATTTATTCAGTTTGTAATTATGTCTTCTAATGGGAAACACCTAGTCATTGCTAGCAGATAATTTTGCTTAGCTTTTTGAAGTTTTCTTTTGCTTTTAGAAAGTCAGATCCCAAATTTGCAGATGAACTTATTAAAACAGCTTTATTATTGTAGTGACGATTAAAATATTTTTAAAAAGAGAACAAAGAAAAAAATACCCAAAGAAGAGATTTATAGAGACAGAATTTGGTGATTTTCTATGTAAGCTTGCAAAGTAAGCTCAGTACAGATTAATATTCAAAACACAAAATTAGAACTAGCCAGCAAGACCGAATGCTTGCTTAAGATTTGACTTTCAACTAGTTCAAAATAAGAATCAGCTGCCAATTTAAGGAGAAACTATGAATCTAATTTTACAACTTAGAGCATGCTGTTCCCTTTCAGATAATGAAAGTTGAAGTTCCTAAGTGCTTTACATTGTACGGTCTTTAAAAAAACAAAATCTTTCACCCTGAAAGCCCAAAATATATCAAAGTTTATTAAAAATTCCCAACTTTATTTTCTTACTTTAGATTAATCCTAATTATAGAAGACAAATTCACTCTGTAAAATATTTTACTAGTTTTTTAATAGCCTGAAATTGTAACCCATTGAATCTGAATTACTAGAACAATTAGCAGAATTCATGATGGAGATCAATAGTTGATAGTTCCTTTGCTTTTATACTTAACCTCAAACCTGCCATAGAATGCAGAGTGTTAGAAAATCCATTCAGCAACATACTACTCTTCTGGGAGACAGGTAATTTTCTCCAGGTTCTTCTAAGTTTTTGTAGGGATACATCTCCCTTTCAAGTTTTGTTTGATTATAGTAATATATTTTTATGGTTTGGGGGTTTTGTTTTGTTTTTGAAACCTATAGTCTTAAAAAGAGGTAGTATAAAAAACAAGCAGAACTCGACAATTTCAGCAAACAATATTCACATATAGAGAGGATACTCAACATGATAACCCAAGACTGACAAGAGTCTGCATAGAAGTTTAATTATCACTCTCCAGAAATACTGGGAGATGATGATACAGCCGTTTGAAATGTATGACTGGCAGTTCTGGGCAAGCACTATGGCTGGAAGTCCCTTAAAACGCTTATGCACAGACATGATTAATATGAACAACAGATAAGATCTGAAAGATAGCAGCTGGAAAGGGTATAGGGTGCTACTTATAAATATATACACCCTCTTCTGCCTTCAGATCAATCCATTTTATCCTTCAAGACTTGGTCAAAAGTCACAAATACTTGAGTCTGTTTTTTTGGTTTTTTTAATATAAAGATAGTTCAAAAGCCATGATGCAAAAACCTGGAGGAGGGTAGACTTCTCGTAGACTATTTTCACCTTTAGAAACTCTTGTGCTGCAAAACTTTGTGAACAGTAGCTCAAAGCATTATAAAAATAATGAGGAAATTCTCTGTAACCCTCAAACAAGTAAGTCAACCATAGGCTAATCTTATGGTTTAATACACTACAGACAAAAAAATGTGATAAATATAAGTCTCAACATGATAATAATTACTGCAAGATACCAGTTGTGCAAAATCAGTGAACTCCACATACTTTCTTAGCTACTGATCTTAATAAAACATTCT
>JAUBOD010000479.1:700534-710685 GCA_032353885.1 Nothura maculosa | reverse complement strand
GGCCTGGCTAGGGAGCCCCCCGCACCTCCTGGCACCAGCACCCCGGGTTGCGAGCCCCCCGGGACCTCCTGGGCACCCCAAGCCCCGGGCACGGACCCCCCTGGCACCCCCTCGGCGCCCTCAGCACCGGGTGGGGAGGCCCCTCACAGCCTTCCAGCATCAGGGGGACCCCCTTATAGCAGCCATCCCTAGGCAAGGACCCCCCGACACCGCAGACCCCAGCAGGACCCCCCTGTAACAACCCAGCCATGAGTGGGGACACCCTTCCTGTGACATCCCCCCACCCCAACCCCAGGCAGGGACCTGCCCCACACCTCAGCTGGGGCAAGAATCCCCCTGACACCCCAGTCTGGGCAGGGACCTCCTTGCCACCCACTGCTGGCTCTCACTGTGACCCCCCCAGGCTGGGCACCCCACAGGGCTCCCCCCACTGCCATCTCCTGTGGAGAACGGTGCTGTGTCATCCTTGTGCAGGGGCAGAGACCCCACTGCCGCAGACCAGGGTCTCCTGACCCCCCCAAGTCCCTGCTGCTGTGAGGGACTCCTTCCATGGCAATGGGGGGGCCTTGTGGGGGAACCCAGCAGGGACCCTACTGGGCTGGACCCCCATTGCCACCCCTGCCCCTGTGCCAAGACCACAGGCAGCCCCCAGCCCCACTACCAGGGCCCCTGTGGTGCCAGGGGGCACCTGCAAGAGCAGGGCCACAGAGCCCGTCCCCTGCGCAGGGCCAGCACGGGAGCACCTCAGGGAAAGCAGGCGGGCAGCGAGAGCCGCCCGGAGCCGGCGCGGGGACAATAGCCGTGTCCCTGCTCGCCCCACGGGGCTGGCACGGGCGGCTGCCAAGGCTGAGCCCCGCTGAGCCGCCGCTTCTCCTGCTGAATCCTCGTGCCGTAAAAGGAGGGCTCAGCGCAGCCCCGCCGCGCGTGGCCCTAATCCAAGGCTCGGCCACGCTTGGCCCCTGCTTAATCCGGAGCCTGCATGGGCTGGGGAGGAGACGGGGGCGCAGCCAGCAGCATCACAGCCCTCATGAGCACCTGGTACAACAGGTAGCCCCAAGGAGCCGGGGGAGCAGCAGTGCTGGTGGCAATGCCAGGCCACGTGCCCGGGCTGCGGCAGAGGGCAGGGGAAGGTGATCGCGGGGCCTGCACCGCCCGCGGCAGAAACAAACCATTAAAAACCAGAGCACTTGTTGAAAGGCGGCTATTTTGGGCTGCCGCCACGGAGGGAGGTGCCGCGCGGCCCCCGGGAGCATCCATAGGGATGGGAGGAGGATCCCGCGGGAGAGGCCCTGGAGGCTGAGGCCAAGGGAAGGAGGGGAGGCTGGGGAGCCTCCTGGGAGCACAGGGTGCCCAGTGCCACAGGGAGCAAGCGGTGGCACCGAGCCCAGCTCCTTCGCACGGGCACCGGAGGCGATCCGGGCTCCTTCCCCAGCCCTCCCTGCGGCTGCAGGCTGAGGCCTCTGTCCCCCTCTGCCTAAGGGGGGGCAGAGGGAGGGAATCTAGGACAGGAGGAGGAGGAGGAGGAGCAGGGCTGCGGGCAGGGAAGCTGGGTCAGGCCGTGCACGCGGGGCGGCTGTCGCAAGCCCTGGGAACGCGGTGCCCCAAGGAGAGCGCAGGGCGGCGCAGGCGGCACCGTGTCCCCAGCCCCACAGGGAAGCCGCGAGGGCGGAAGGGAGCGGGCCGGGGCGTGGGGCTGAGTCAGAGGCGCCCTGGAACGGCGCCCGCGGCCCCGTGACGGCGGCGCGGGGCAGGCCGGGCCGGTGCGGTGCGTGCGGCTGCGGCCGAGTCACCGCCGCGGCCGTCCCCACCCACGGGCTGCCCCGCGCTTCCTGCATGCGGCCAGGAACCTGCCAGGCTAGAGGTCAACAAACTTTATTTATTGAATAATTACATCATTAAATAAAAAAGCATTTCGCACTACGGGCTATAGCGGGTCAGTGGTGTCCCTGCCACCACCGCCGGCCGGCTTCAGGCCCAGGTATCGGAGCAGGCTGTGGAGCTCCGGGCAGCCTGTGGTCACATCGGGGACAGAGGAGAGGACCTGGGGACAAGAGGGTCAGGGAGGGATGGGGATGGGGTCAGGGATGGATGGCGATGGGGTCAGGGGGGAGGGAGGGGAGCCAGGACCTCCATCTCTGGCAGCTGCCCTTCACCTCTCTCATCTTCTCCTTCATCTCCTCGTGGCTCCTCAGCTCCTTGTGCACCTGGCAGAGACGCAGCTCCAGGGCTCGGATCTGCAGGGGGAAGATGCCCAGGAGGGGGCTGCCCAGGGAGGGCCCAGCACCCCCCCAGCGCCCAGGTTCCCCCCATACCTGCTCAATGTTCCTGTAGGAGAGGCGCGAGCTTTCCTCCTCTTTCTCCAGCAGCAGCAGCCGCAGCTTGTCCACCTAAAAGGAGAGGGATGGCAGCTGAGTGGGAGCCTATAGAGATGGGCAGCACATGGGCCCATGAGCTGCTCATCCATGGGTCATTGCCCCAGCTTGAGGAGCAGGACGTGGGGCAGAGCCCCGGCCTCACCTCCTGCCGCAGCAGCACTCGCTCCTGCACGCCGACCGTGTCCGCCTTGGCCTCCTGCCCTCGTAGTTCCTCCCGCAACGCCTTGGCCTCCGACTCGGTGCGCTGCAGCGAGCGCTTCAGCTCCGAGATCTCCCCCTTCAGCCACTGGGGGACAGAGGGGATGCTGAGACCGGCCCTGTGGCCAGCACTGGCCACGTGGGGGCTCGAGGTGGCCCCCCAGCCCGCAGGGACCCACACGCACCGAGACCTCCCCACTCTTGTCGATGAGTTGCAGCATCTTCTCCTCCTGCTGTTTCACAACATCCTGCAGCATCTTCTCATTCTGCAGGGAGAAGCAGTTGTGTCAGGCCAGGACCCCCCCAGCTGGCAATGCCCAAAATGGGGCAGGGCATCCCCATGGGGACCATGGGCCAAGCACAGTCCCCACACCGGGAACACGGTCGCCCCACTGCGGGGCTGGATCGGCAGCAGGGCCGTCCCGGAGCGGGTTCCCCGTGCCCAAGTTGAGATGAGCCCCGAGGACCCGCGGGGCACCGAAAGAGCCAGTTACCCAGATCCTCCGTGTCCTAGATCAGAGCGTGCCCCAGTTCGGCGCTGCCCTGGAGTGAGCGCTGCCCCACTTCTGGCACTGACTCACCTGTAGCTTGCCCTGTAAGGCCTTGTTCAGCTTGGCGATGGTGGCGGCCTGGGCATCCGTCTTCTCCTGGCTCTCCGTGGTCACCTCCTCCAGCTTCAGCTGCAGGTTGGAGCTGCGCGAGGACAGCGAGGCTGAGCAGAGGAGCCTGGCACAGCAGCGTGCACCACCACACACCAAATCCCTTCCTGAACATCCCACCAATCCTTCTCCAAGAGCCAGGGCAGGTGCCCCACAGCAGCCCCAAGGGCACTCTGTGCTTGGTACGGGTTCATAGCTCACATATCCGTCTGCAGCTCCCTGAACTTGCTCTGCTCCAGCTCCTGCACGCGGCAGCTCAGCACGGCGAGCTCGGAGACGACACCTCTCAGCTCCCTGGTGTTCTCCATCAGTTCGTCCTCGGGCTCTGCGGGCACCGCTGAGGCTCAGGAGCGGCACCGAGGGCACCGCTGCCTCACGGGGGGCATGGGGGCCACGCTGCATTGCCCCCCAATGCAGGGACAGGCCTGTGGCTCAGGGCACGGTGATGGGCACCAGTACCTCTTTGCTTTGGCGTGCAGGCAGGGCCGCCCCTGGTAAACGTGCTGGGGGCTTCATCAGCATCTGTGAGAGCAGAGGCACCGTGCACAGCCCTGCACATCGCACAGGGCACGGCAAGACCCTGCTCACATGGGAGATCGTGTCCCAGCCTTGGCACCTGCTCACGAGGGCCTGGCTTGCACAGACCTCCCAGCGCAGGGCGCAGCAGGACCCTGGGTCGCTCACCCCATAAGCAGGATCCACAGCAGTGAGGGACACAAGGAGCACCAAGCTGCCCTCCTCACCCAACGCCAGCACGAGACACTTCCCAAGCACAGGGCACAAGCTGCCACCAGGCCCCCCAGCAACACCCCAGGCCAACACAGGGACCCCCTCCAGGCACCCAAAGCCCAGCTCACCTTTCCCCGCCGCTGCTTTCAGGACGCTGCCCACGAAGGAGTCGCCGGGGCGGTAGGGCGTGCGGCTCACGGGCGTCCAGGCGCTGCGCGGCGTCTGCCAGGCGCCCGGCGTGCGCCAGCCCGGCGTGCGCGGAGCTGGCGGCCGCGCTCTGCCCTGCGCGGAGCTGCTCTGCTCCTGTGGAGGGCAGGCAGGGCACGGTGCCGGGGTGCTGCTCGGGACACCTCCGTGCTGCCCTGCTGAGCAGCTCCCACGACAGAGCCGCAGGCCTGATCATGGGTGGGGTGGTCCCCCCACCTTGTCCTTCTCCCCAGGATGAGGCTCCTACCTCCTGCAAAGCAGCTCTGAAGCAGCTGGCGTGGTCCTGCAGCCTCAGCTTGCTCTCTGCAATGTCTATGGAGCACTGAGACACTTTGACCCTCCTGAGCTGCAGCTCCTGGAGCTCGGCCTTGGTGCTCTCCAGCTCCTTGTGGAGCGCAGCCCACTTTTCCCTGTGGGAAGGGTGGCAAGGTCAGTGGGAGCAGTACTTGCCCTGTTTGCAATGGCCCAGGGACATTTTCTAGACCTGCCTCCCCCATTGCAACTCTGGGAGAGACCAGATCCCAGTTTCAGGTGACAATTGGCTGTGTGCACTTCCCAAATCGGAGCAAGGAGATGGAGGCTGCTGGAATGGCCCATGGCCTCTTCCCCACTATGTAATCATGCTCTGCTACAACAGCAATGACCATTCCCTTCCCTTCCTCCCACAGGGGCTCAATTTCCTCAAATTAAGGGTTATGTAACAGAGCTGGAAACGGGGGCCGTACTGCAGGCACTGGTGCAAGTCCTGGAGCTCCTCATGCTGCCGGCTGCGCTCCTGCAGGGCGGCCAGCGTGGACCTGAGCTTGGCCTCGGTCTCCATGAGCTGCGTGCGGGACATGCGGTTCTCCTGGTCGATGAACTGCAGGAGGGGAGGAAGGAACAGCCCTAAGCGCCTGGGAATGAGCGGAGGGAGGAGCATCCGCTACATCCCTGGGCGGAGCGGGAGCAGCGGGAGGCTTGGCCAGAGCGGCTCTACGTGCAGGACAGCAGCGGCGCTCGCCGGGCTAATCCCTGCAGCACGTGGTGCCCGCGGGCGTTACGTGTTGGGAGGCTCGTGGCGCCCACGGCGCGTGACGCACAGTGGGGCTCACGGTGCCCATGGCGGGAGACTTGTGGTGCCCACGGGCGTTATGCGTCGGGAGGCTCGCGGTGCCCGCCTGGCACCCTCACCTCACAGGACTCAGTCATCTCCCGCAGCTCCTGGCAGAGCCCGTCGCGCTCCTGCTGCAGGACGTCCCTCTCCTTGGCCAGGCTGTTGGGGAGAGGATGCAGTGATGACGGCGCCCCGCGCAGCTCGGGGCAGAGTGGGGACGCGACTGCGACAGTCCCCGCTCTGCGCCGGATGCCAGGGCTCGTGTGCGGACGCACCGGGCCGTCTCCTTGCTATAGTCCTCCTTGTCCTGCTGCAGCGCGTCCCGCTCCTGCTGCAGCTCGGCCAGCTCCTTCACGTGGCTGCTGAGATCTGCAGCGAAGCAGAGTGAGGAAGAGGCAGCCGCGCGCCTTCCTCCAGCCCCAAGACGTGGCCCAGAGGGACCCCAACCCAGAGGTTTTCTGCAGCTGCTGGAGCTGCACAAGGACAATTACTGCTCTGCTGAGCCCGGCAGAGCCCAATCCCCAGGGACAAGGTCAGAGAGAGCAGCCCAGGGCAGCTCCAGGTGCCCGTACCTGCGCTGAGGCGCGCGTTGGCCACCGTGAGCTGCTCCACCTGCGCCACCGAGTCCTGCAGGGCCACCGACGTCTCCTCCAGCTGCCGGGAGGCCTGCAGAGACACCGTGCACGTCTGCTGAGTGCGCATGGGCTGCACCAGCATCTGCTGTATAAGTTCATGAAGGGAGAATACAGGGAAGAAGGGGAGAAGCTCTTCCCATTGGTGGCCAGCGATAGGACAAGGGGAAATGGGTATAAGCTGAAGCACAGGAGGTTCCATCTCCAGGTGAGGAGGAACTTCTTTACAGTGAGGGTGACAGAGCCCTGGAACAGGCTGCCCAGGGAGGTTGTTGAGTCTCCTTCTCTGGAGGTCTCCAAACCCGCCTGGATGCCGCCCTGTGCCACGTGCTCTGGGTGTCCCTGCTGGAGCGGGAAGGTTGGACTGGATGATCTCTAGAGGTCCCTTCCAACCTTGAAGATTCGGTGATGCTGCTTCACCTCTGTGGCTGAGCTCAGAGCCATTCCCATGCTCTGTCCTGTGGGACCTTCCCACCCACGTCACCTCCATCCCCTGGGGGGACAGCCAGGCTGCAGAGCAGCGCGCCGTGCTCAGCAGTAGACAACCCCACTACCTCCTCTTTGGCTTGCAGCGCTTCGTCAGCTTGCTGCCTCATGGCATCCCGCTCCTCCAGGCAACTCTGCAGCTTGCTGGGCACTTTCTGCAGCACGGCCTTGCACCGGGACACCATGGACCTCACTTGCTCTCGCTGCAAGAGAAGGAGGTGCCCAGTGGATGAGCACAGCTGTGCCAGCCTCGGAGCCCGGCTGCCACAACCACGCAGGGCTCTCAGAGGCCACGTAGCCCCACGGCACAACCAGGCTGCACCTCCTCATCCAGGACCCTCCTTTCCTCTCGCAGGTGTTCAAAGGCGACATCCCTGACTTCACGGAAGCGTTGAGACTCAGCAGCCAGAGACGCCTGCAGGGCAGGAGAGCAGGGTCAGGGCAGCCGGGACAGAGCAGTTGCTTTACATCAAACAAGCAGAGTGGGAGGCAAACGCCAGCCTGGAGCTCAGGCCAGCAGCACCAAGCAGCCTCCCCAGCACCCTCCAGCTCATCAGAGGCCTTTGCTTTGTAGTGCCCCAGTCCAACATGGGGCAGATCAGTCTGCAGAGCCGGGACCCAGCCCTGGGCACAGCGGGGAGGCAGCGGGACGTGCTGCCCGCTCGGTACCTGTGACTCCCTGGCCTGTGCCAGCAGCGCGCTCAGCTCTCTCTGGGAGGCCAGGCTCTGCTCCCGCGCGCTGATCTCGGAGCTGGCGTGGGCACGGAAGGCCTCCAGAAAGCGATCGCCCTGCGGAGCGAGGGATATAGAACTCGGTGTGGACCCGCGGACGTGGCCACATGCCAAGGGCAGCTCCCGGCACCCGGGTCTGTCCTTCACGTTCTGCAGGAGCCCAGGGCTCTTCCTCCTGCCGTGACACAGCTGAGCCCCGAGGCAAAAAGCCACAAGCCCCTCCGGGCCATCCCGGGCGCCAATGGCACCTGAAGGGACCTTCCTTCCCTCCCCAGGCAGATGGGGGCACCCCATTCAAGGGCTGGGGCAGCAGAGCCCGCAGGTGGATGCCACGTCGCTACCTCCTCTTTGGCTCGCAGGGCTTCGTCCGCGCGCTGCCGCTGGGCGTCCCGCTCCTGCAGGCAGCTCTGCAGCTTCTCGGGGACGCTCTGCAGCACGGTCCTGCAGCGGGACACCAGGGCCCTCAGCTGCTCGCGCTGCAAGAGGAGGGAGCACCTGGAGAAGAGCTGAGCACAGCCCCGAGACACCCGCTGCCATCCATGCCAGCGGTGCCACCCTCGCCCATGTCCTCAGGCCACCAAGGCTGGCCACTTCCAGTGCAAGGAGCTGGACTGTGCAGCAGCCTCCAGCAGTGCCAACAAACCCAGCTCCAAAGTCCCTTCCTGCCAGGCTGGTTTGGCTCCCAGCTGCCCAGCAGCTCTGAGCAGTGACTCAGCCAACCTGCATCCTTGCTGCCATGCAAAGAGAGCCGGCGGCCGCTCCGGCCAGGACTCACCTCCCGAGCCAGGGCTCTCTGGTCATCCCGCAGGTTCTGGAAAGCTGCATCCATGATGCCACAAAGCTGGAGGAACTGCTCAGTGCGGGCGCTCTGCAGAAGGGATGGGGATACTGAGTGCAGGCTCCCGGGGCGGCACGAGCAGCGCTGCCCATGCACCTGCCCACTCACAGCCCTACACTGGCCGCAGAGCCGCACCATGCCCGCGACCGCCTGCTGCAGCTCCTGCTTCAGCTCCTGCTCCAGCGCCTGCTGCCGCTGCAAGGCCTCCATCTTCCTCCGCAGCTCCACATAGAGGTCATGGTAGATCTCCTCCTCCTGCGGGGTGCCCGGTGGCGGGGCAGCATGGGCTTGGCAGCACCTGGCTCCATCCAGCGCAATCCACCTCCCACATGCGCTAGGGCTGCTGCAGCACCAGCCCCTTCCGCAGGGCACCTCTGTCCTCCCATTCCCAGCCTCCCAAAAAAAAGCGTTTCACATTCTGCAAGCTCATGGAGCTGAGCAGCGCAAGCCGCATGCGATACCCGCGGGCAGCATCACCCGCCGCAGCAGCTGCCCCACACACAGTCCTGCTTCAATGCCACTCCATTTGCGCCCACCATGGCCTTGCCAGTGCCGGCAGGGCAGCACATGTCCCCCCCAGCCCCCTGCCCGCGCGGGCCCCATCCCCGGCGCTGCCCCTCACCCCATGGGGCCGGGTGATGTCCGTCTGCGTGGGCACATCGCGCTGCGCGGCTGGCCCCACGGCGGGCAGCGGTCGCTGGCTCTCCTGCCAGTTGCGCAGCTGCAGCGAGAGCGCCTCAATGATGATGAGGGTGCTCTCCAGGCGCCCCTCCAGCTCCGCGCGCGACAGCGACTTCAGCTGCTCCCGGGGACAGCTAGGGAAGGGGGCAGCCCTGAGGATCCGGACTCTGGCACGGCACAGCCCCGGTCCCAGCGCGGCACGGGGACTCACTGCCAGAGCAAGGAGTCTGTTTCGGCAGCGCTGTCCTTGGCGCCCGCAGGCCCCGGGGCGCTCGTGTTAGTGCTCCGCTCCAGCAGCTCCCGCGGCGTCATGATGGTGCCGGTGGCCGCGGTGCGCATGGGGGTGACGCTGGTGCCCGCGTCCTGCTGCAGCCCGGCCAGGGGCAGGCTGTGCCGCAGGGACTCCAGCAGGGACGACGCATTGAGGCTCTTCTCCAGCCACACGAGCGGCAGCACCCAGGACACGGCGCCCGCGGCCGGCTCGCACGAGGGCACCGGGGTGGCCGCTGCCTCCGGACCTGCAGGCTCCGACCCAGCGGCCTTGCTGGGCGAGGGCCCAGGGGGGTCCTGCCCTGGCGGGGTGAGGGTTGGGGACACGGGTCCCCCAGAGGTGCCTCCACATGGTGGGGCAGCAGGGTCCCCACCATTGCTGGACTCTTCAGGTGCCACCGGGCTGCAGGAGAGGTCAGCTGGCGCCGCTCGCCACCCACAGAAAGGGGCTTCTTGTGGGGTGGAGCTGGTGCCGGGGGGCCCTGGGGTGCAGGATGCTGGGGTGGTGCTGCCAGGGGAGCCTAGCGGGGTGCTGCCGTGGGGCCTTGGGGTGCAGGGCCCCAAGCAGGGGCTGATGGTTGGCTCCTGGCTGCAAGGCTCCAGGGTGGCACGGCTGGAGGGCTCCGTGGTGGCACTGTCAGGGGGGTCCTTGGCACAGGACCCCATGGTGGCACTGCCAGGGGGGTCCTTGGCGCAGGACCCCATGGTGGCACTGCCAGGGGGGTCCTTGGCGCAAGGCTCTATCATGGGGCTGCCAGGGGGGTCCAGGCTGCAAGGCCTCAGGTTGGTGCTTCCAGAGGGGTCTTTGGTGGCACTGCCAGGGGGGTTCATAGCACAAGGCCCTATGGTGGGGCTGCCAGGGGGGTCCAGGCTGCAGGGTCCCAGGTTGGTGCTGCTGGGGAGCTCCGGAGCACAGGGCTCTGCAGGGGGGCTCTCAGGGCTCTCATGGGTGGGGGGCTCAGGAGGGCGGGTGCTGTCAGGGAGCTCTGGGCTGCAGAGCTCTGGGCTGCTGCTGCCAGGGGGCAACTTTAGGAGCCCGGGATTGCCAGGGAGCTCTGGGCTACGTGGTTCTGTGGGGGTGCTGCCATGTGCCCCCTGGGGGCACTGCTCCATAGGGCACTGCTCCAGGGGGGTGCTGATGGGGGTCCTCGGGATGCACTGATCTGGGCTAGTGCTGCTGGGGGGCCCCGGGGTGCAGGGCTCTAGGGGGGCACTGCTGGGGGGTTCTGGGGTGCAGGGCTCTAGGTGATC
>JAUBOD010000479.1:681768-695552 GCA_032353885.1 Nothura maculosa | reverse complement strand
CGCAGCAGTGGCCCCCCCACACTTGGGCACAGCTCTTGACACCACGGTTGCACTACTGGGTGTCCCCCCAAAGCAACACCCCCCACCCCAGGTACCTGTCCCAGGAGCTCCCTGGACATATGGATACCGCAACAATGCAGCCCCAGGGGTTCCAATGCCCCTTGCCCACAGCAGGACCCCCCCTCCAGCATTCCCTTTGACCACTCCCAGCTCTGCTTCCCTCCTCCCAGAGCCCCAGCCCTGCACCACCTTGGGGACCAGTAAGAGGAGCCCCCCCAAGCCCCAGTGCAGCTGTGGGGCTGGAAAAGCACAAGGCAAATGCTGAGCCCAGGGTGACGGGGCTGCTGCAAACGGAGCCCCGAGCCCAAGCTCTGGAACATGGAGAGGGAAAAGCAGCCAAGCCCCCCACCACGGGTGATGCCCACACTGGGGGGCAACAGAAGGACATTTGCTGCCCCGTTGCTGCAGCATGGGTGGTGAGGTGAGTGCTGATGAAGAGGACAGAGGCTATTCCAAATTAAAAACTCTTTATTTAAATTCTCTCCCATTCCCCTTTCTCCCAGCCGGCCACCAGCCTGGAGCGATCCCTGCTGCTTCACCGGGCCCAGGGCCCAGCACCCGCACAGCAGGGAGAGGGGAAGCTCGCGGGACCCTGTGGCACTGGGGCTGAGCCCCCCAGGAGCAGTGCCATGGGCCCTGGCCCCAGGGCTGCCACCCCCTGCCCCGCAGGCCACCTCGGGCTAGTGCAGGGCTAGCCCCGACCTCGGGCTTTGTCCCTTCCCGGCCTGCCGGGTGCTGCCCTCATTTGCGCCTGCCGAAGATGGACTTCTTGCTGGGGTTCTTCTCGCCCACGCTCAGCCCGATGAGCAGCCGGGCCTTCTCGTCCTCCTCCTGCTGCTGGATGGTCCCGTCCGATTTGCTCTGCAGCTTGCCCCGGGCCTCCGTGCCGGCTGCCGGCTTCAGGCGGAGCTTCTCCTTGATCACCTGGCCCCAAGAGGTGGCCTCAGTGCCCGGTGGCTGCACCCAGCCCCTGCACCCTTGGCATGGGCGAGGGCCTGGGCAGCAGAGCCAGCCTGGCTGCTTCCCATGCTGGAGATAGAGCCACCCGCATGAGGCTGCTTGGAGCAGCCCCAGCTCCCTCGCTGCAAGGGAGAAGGCTGAGAGCTCAGGGTCCCTGGTGGCACCAGCGGGGAGAAGAGCAAGGCAGCAGTGTCCCCCGTACCTGTGCCACCAAGGCCTTGCGGCTGTCCCTCTTCACCGCCATGGCGAAGTCCAGCCACGTCCACGTGTTGTTGTGGTACTCCAGGCACGGCAGCACTAGGTTCAGGTCTCCCCAGTCCACACTGTTCTTCTCGCCCTGGACCGAGGACAGGGGAGTCACCCAGTGTGGGCAGTCGTCCCTGGCCACCCAGCACCCACATCCCGCGGTCGGCAGGTCCCTCACCTTGTAGCTGACGCAGAGCGGCACCTGTGGGATCTTGATGTAGATGAAGGAGTTGTTCATGGCTGCACGCTCCTTCATCTTGTCGATGTCATCCACAGGATGCTGGGGACAGAGCCAAGAGCATGGGGCCACGGTCCTGTGTCACCAGGAAGCCATGGAGGCTGCCCACGGGGCACGAAAAGGAGGGCTCCACAGCACGGATTTGCCAAACTCCCCTCTCAGAGTAGCAGCAGGTACCTCGGGTGCTTTTCGGAAGGATCTTCTGACCCCCGACGTCCGATTCAGTCCCTGAGCGACCCCCTTGCCTGGGCCCAGCGAGTCGTCGGCCACGATGAGCTGCCGTGGCTTCACCACGGGGATCCCTGGGACAAGCACAGAGCTGCGAGGGGCTCCTGGGCACGGGGAACCCCGGCACCAAGGGCACCTCATGTCCCCAGCCTCTTCCCAGTTTGCCTGCACTGCACCAGGCTAGGCCCATCCAGTCCCTATGTGTCCAAATTGCCAGGAGCCAGGAAAGAAGGACATGACAGCTGGTGGCTGTCTGGGATCAGCTACAGCCCAGATTCCTTGCAGCTTTGGGGCTCTCCCTATCAGCTTCCTGCTCACAGAGGAGCTCAGAAGCTCCTTTTCCTCAGTGTGTGACACACTAGCAGCAGGCCATGAGCATGTGCCAGATACAACTGAAGTAGCTCAGGAACAACACTGGTGCCAAGAAAGAGAAGGACTCAGCTGTGCCACGTGCCTCCCACTCCTCCTCACCTGTTGTCACCAGCTTGGACTTGTCTTCCTCATCCCCCACCTCCTCCTCCTCCACATTGCGGCCAGGGAAGAAGAAACCCATCATCCTGTGGAAGAACTGGTGGGTGAGCTGGATGGTGAGGGGTACCACGTTCACCTGTAGAGAGAGCAGTGTGTCAGAGCCAGACAGATGGTGCCCATGCTCTACAGGTCCATGTCACCTCCTGGCCCAGTCTCAGCACCTCAAAGTGCTCCTTGATGGAGATGCCTCCCACGGGTGGCCGGACCTTGCTGAAGATCCTCAGTGCCAGCTGCCGGCCAGACTGGCAGGAGCTCTGGGGACGCAGCACCACCTGCAGGGAACAGGGTGGGTGGTTGGGGTGAGGACAGGCCGGGCATCCCACCCCCAGGGCACCCAAGGGAACCGCAGGTCCGCAGAATGCAGGACAGATGGCTTGAGGTGAGGACAGACCAACCAGTTGTGCCTGTGCTGCCTCCCTGGCCAGAACAAGCAAGGGTTCCACGGCTTCAAGAAACCCCAGATACAAAGCAGGTGGCCCGTGGATAGGCCAGATGGCCATGCCAGGACACCCAGGGGACCACGCAAGACAGAGGGGCGAGGACAGACCCATCCATGCCTGGCACCTCCCAACTGCACCCTTCTCCAAGGCCAGGCACCCTAGGGCATAGGGCTACTTCCCCTCGTTGCCACTTGCCTTGTACACAGCGTTGGGCAGCAGGTTGTTCATCGTGACCCAGCCCAGCTCCAGCAGATGCTCTGCAGTGTCGTCGGACTTGTTCACCTGCACCCACACGTGTCAGCCCCACGTGCTCAGCCCCGGCCCGCGGGCTGCCCAGGCCCTGGGCCGGCTCTGTACCTTGCTGTAGAGGAAGCGCTGGAGCTCCAGCTCGGCTATGCCCAGCTGCCCGTCCTCCTCGGTGAGGCGCCAGCGCGCCTGGGCAAAGTAGAACTCGGTGCGCCGGGCCACGCTCACATCCTCCGGCTGCTTCCGCAGCTCCATCTTGTTGGCTCGCTGCAGCTGGAAGTCCTTGAAGCACCTGCAGCATGAGAGGTAGTGCTGGGACGCAGGAGCTCTGGAGCAAGGAGGGTACCACTCTGGTGAAGCCAAATTCGACTCCTACCTGATCAGTATGTTCAGCTCCTCACTTTCTAGCTGCAGGTCAGCCTTCTCCTGGCTCAGCTGCTGCTGCAGCCTGTGGTTGAGCTCGAGCAGGCTCTCGTTTTTGCTGTCGTCTTGCAGGGACTAGAGGACAGAGAGCTCTCAGCACCCTCCACACTAGAGTGGGGACTCAGGGCAGCCAAGCTGTGCCAGGGCTGCGGGCCCACCTTCACGTTGGAGTACATCTGCTTCTCCAGCTGGCGGATCTGGGCGACGTGCTGCCTCACGGCCTCCTGCAGGTGCAGGATGCTGCTGCGCTGCTCCTCGGGGTTGCTGGAGATTTCCAGCTGAAAGCGCACTCGCTGTTTCTTCTCGCTGTGCTCCTGGACACGGGGACAGGTGAAGATGAGGAGTGTCCTGGGCGCAGGCAAGCGACACGGCACATGTGAGTCGCCCAGGGCCATACCTTGCGTTTGGGCTCCACATGCAGCAGCAGGTTGTTGACTATGTCAAGGATCATGGCATACTGCGCAGGATTGGTAGAGATCTCCAGGTCGTGGTGGATCAGCGTGAACGTGTCCACAGCTCCTGTGGGGACACACAAAGGACATATGGATTCCTGCATAGCCAGGGAGAGCATCTCTCAGGATGCAGCTGGGGACCAGCATTAACGAGCCAGACAGTGATGGAGAGGGACAGGGAACAAGCCGAAGTGGTTCACTGGCTCCAGGAGGCACAGCATGTCCAGCATCATCTGCGGCATGGCCATGTGGCTGGGCATCGCTCCTACGGGCACCTCTCTGATCACAGCAGGGACAAGACAGACCATTCCTGGACTCATTAGGCAATTGTGCATTAGCCCAGAGCTCTCCCCACTGGGATGCCTGGACATACTCACCTTCCTGCTTCTTCAGCAGATCCTCCTTCTCCTGGTTGGCGGGAGTTTCGGGGGGTTTTATCTGCGTGGCCAGCTCAGGGTCGATGTCGTGGCTGTAGCTGATGTAGTACATGCGGCAGCTGCAGCGGGAGATGATCCTCTGCACCTGCTGGGTCTGCTGGACTTCCGAGGGCTGGTTCCAGTCTAGGACCAGGCAGGGGCACCACAATCAGTGCTGTGCCCCATGGGCTGGAGCCCCGAGCATGGGGCTCGGTGCAGCAGGCCAGATCCTGGGGACAGGCTGTGGCTCCCAGCTTTGGGGTCCCATGCAAGTGGGTCAGGGTAGGCACACTGGCCTGTGCCATGAGCAGTACCTGTGGTGGTGCTGACCATGCCGCCCACCGCCTGCCCGCTCTCCATGAGCTCCTGCACCGAGTCCAGGCTCCGCTGCCGATGCTCTTCGATGTTCTTTACCTGGGGACACAGGAGGCACCGGTGGCTGTCCCTGCTCGCACTGGCGGCCCTACTTGCCCTCCAGCTCACTCACTACTGAGTCCATCTCAGCTGCCCTGGCCACTTACCTCCAGCCAGAGCTGCCCGTGTTCCCTCTCAGAGGGGCTGCTCTCTGTCGTGGCAAAGTACTGCATGTCATCAAGCAAACAGGTCCAGGAGGTCTTCTGCTTCAGCGTGTCACCGTACCACGCAGGGTGGTGCTGGCACTGCAGCAGCTGGGCCTTGGCAGCAGACACGATCACGCAGCCCTCCGTCTCTGCCCCGCGCAGCATCATCTGCAGGGGAAAGACCCCGGGCATGAGAGGAGCCCTCCGAGGCTGGACGTGTCTCCAGGCCACAGGCAGCGAACACAGATATAGGCAGGCTGGCCAAGGACAGCTACCTGGCAGTTGACTAGCTCAATGAGGCAGTTGCGGTTGAAGATGTCATCCGTTTGGCAGGCAGCAATGCCACAGAGTTGCTCACTCGCCCCTGACTCCTCCTCTGTGAAGACCACAAACTTGTCCGTCTCCTCGATGAGCTTCTGCAGCATGTAGGCCCCTGGGGAAGGAGAAACGGTCAGTACTGGAAGGAGATGGACTGGCTTGGGAAGAGGGAATGAGCCCAGGCATCATAGCCTTGGGCTAAGATGCTGCATGCAGCAAGGTCCTTGCTCCCAAAGCCCTCCATCGCTATACGAGACGAGCACAGGAACAGAGTGTAGAAATGGGGATTCCCTAAGGGGTCTGAGAGCCCTGAGCCAACCTGCCCCCTGCCAAGCTCACCCCCCGAAGAGGCTCTCTCTGGTCGGCCGCTGGGGACGGGAGCAGTCACTCTGGCAGGGACAGAGTGAGCAGAGAGCGGGCCCCTCTTCAGCTTCTTGGCTTGCAGCTGCGTGTCAATCTTCAGGCCTTTGAGGGCCTCGGTGGACAGGTTGCGCTTGAGCACGGCCGCTTTCTTGTAGCCGTCGTAGAGGCCGAAGGCGATGTCCCGGTTCGTGGTGGTCCAGGATGCCCGCAGGTCCACCAGGTGCAGCTGGTGTGTGTGGAAACCGTCGTCCCCATCCCGCAGGGGCAGCTCCTGAGCACAGAGGGTCAGAGCCCCATCACAGCAAGGCTACCACTAGCGCATGCACAAGGACATGCAGAGTGCTCACACCTGAAGGTTCAGACTTGCAGGTCTGTCCCTTCTCCAGCCACATCCCTTCCCCACTGCACCCAAAGACCAAGGTCCCCCAGCCTGGGGGGATGCCATGAAGCCAGAGCAGGCTGTGTTATGCCTGCTGTGTCCTGCCCTGCAGTGGTACCTCCTCAGCCGTGCGGTTGCTGTGCCGTTGGTAGGTGAGGGAGGACAGGCTCAGCAGGTGGGTTTTCTTGACCAGTGTGTCGAGCCGGTGGTCAGCGTTCTCATCACAGGTAGAGGCCATGAGATGCACAGTGACCTGGCTCAGGTCACTCACCATCTGCGTGATGCTCCACTCGGAAATGAGGCGTCGCATCACTGTACCCGCTGGGGACAAGGAGAGGGGTCAGCTGCACCCTGCCCTACCCAAGGCCACGGTCAGCAGGGCCGGGTCTCACCTTGTGGGATGAGCCGCTGGGTGCCACGAGTGAAGATGTGCCCCTGACAACACTCCACCTGGATGCCCCGCTGCTGGGCAAAGGAGGCCCAATAATGCACCTGCGAGGGGACAGACAGCGAGGGCTGAGCGCCCAGCTGAGGCCAAGCAAGGAGGTAACTTGGGGTCCCATCCCCAGGACTTGCCTGCAGCTGGGGGAAGAGCGCCGTGTAAGATAGTTGCTTGTAGTGCTGCCCCAGCTTCTTCTTGCTGGGTTTCATGTTGTTGAAGAGCTTCCCACGGCAGATGGGGCGCGTCACGCTGGTCCACGTGGCCCAGAAGTTCTGCATCCAGCGGAGGGTGCTGCTGTAGAGCAGGATCCGGGGCTGGGAGTGCTCTGGGGATACACTTGTCATCAGCACCACAAGGCAGGGACGCAGCAGCCCCTCAACCCCAGCTCCCCTGCCTGGTGAGGGGGTCCTGAGGGTGCCACTCACCCTCACTGGGCCGTGTCAGGTCCATGCGGATGGAGAGGTTGAGGTTCTCGGAGCGGAAGGCACGGTACGAGTCGTACTGCTGCCCCACTGGCACCTCGGGCAGGAAGTCGGGCGAGCGCAGCACCACGCCGTGGTGGTCGTGGGGGTTGCCGTGGCACAGCCACTGCATGTCCAGCGTCATGCACAGGTCGGGCAGGTGCAGGAAGCAGCAGTCGTCGTATCTGCATAGAGACAGAGGCTGCTGGTTATTCCTCCAGTACCAGGCAGTAGCCCTCGTGCTCCTCAGCCCACACTCACTTGGAGGCCGTCCGGACATTGATGTCTAGGTTGCCCTTGAAGACAAACTGCCCAGGTTTCCACTGGAAGGAGAGGTGGCTCCACTCCCAGTGCATGTTCTCTGTGGTGTTGTAGGGGTCCTGCAAGGACAAGCATGGGAGGAGGCAAGAATAAACCAGCCCTTCTGCTCCCCATCCGTGTGGCACTCACCTCGGTGGCCAGCTGGTGCAGGTTAGCCTGTTCAATATCCATGTGCCAGTCCCCGTGGAAGAGAAGGCGGCTCTTGTCCCACCAGGGCAATGGAGCACTGGGGTCCTCCGAGGGCTTGGTGAGGAGATCCACGCACTGGCCGATCAGCGTCCAGGCTGGGTCCCAGCAGGGCCCCCAAACGATGGTGAACTGGGAGATCTCCGCTGGGGACACAGGGCTTGGCTCAGCTCTCAGTGGGTCCCACACAGCCCCCATCTCTGCCCTGGCGCAGAGCCCTGTCCCCGCTGCCTCTCCGGCTCTTACAGTGGAAGTCGTGGTAGAACTTCAAGGGTGGCATGTTCCTCTCCACTGTCACATCTCCCCAGGGCAGCCCCAGCTTCAGTGTCTGGCGGCGCCGGGAGCAGGTCTGGCCGCACTGCTCCGCTCCGATCAGCCGGCCCGAGAGCTGCCAGTTCCGGATCTCAAAGAGGTAGCGAGGGTAGTCGCGGATCCGCACTGCGGGGCACAGGCAGGGCTAGGGTACAGGGCCACAAAGGGACACTGCTCCGGTCCCCTATTCTGGACCACGCCAGGAGACGCAGCCCCGTCACTCTCCTGTCTCTGTTCTCTCCCCACTCCCTTAATCCTCTGGAAACCATTTCCCCAGCTTGGCCACAAATCACAAGGAGCCAGTAGGTCTCTGTCCTCCAAGCTGTACTCGGAGGACACTCTGTGTGGGACCACTCACCAAAGAAGCTGCCAACGCTGCCCTTCATCATGCGGCACCACTGGGTAACCATCTCCAGCCCCTCAGAGGGGAACGGGCTCACACTGTCTATGTCTCTCATCTGCTCCAACACACGCTCCGTGCCATGGAAGGACTCGTCGGCCAGGGCCACCAGCTGAAGGTGGGACAGGGTCCACGTGAGCAGGGCCCTGCGCATGGGTGTGTTGGCATAGAGGCGCCGCGAGCGCTGGATGTAGATCTCGATGTTCTTCTTCTCCAGCGAGGCGTAGAGCTCCTCTATCTTGCGGGCGGGCAGCAGCTCGCCGTGCTGCTTGCGCAGCGCGGCCACCTTGGCGTCCAGCAGCTGCAACCGCTTGGCGCTCTCCTTGCTCTCATCTTTCATCAGCTCGTAGTTGTCTCGCAGCTTCACCTCGAAGACGTCATCCAGGAAGACCCAAGAGAAGTGCTCCACCTTGAGCAGGAGGTCGGGCGGCAGAGCGGTGCTGGCAGGGCGCCCGCGTCGGTGCAGCCCTTTCAGCCACTTCTGCACACCCACGGCAGCGTCCAGCGTGTGGGAAAAGTCATACTGGTAGGGGAACTCAATGGTCACGCTGGCAAAGGAGAAGGCCCAGCCACGGTTGCGCAGGGTGCGGAGGGTGGAGAAGGCGCAGCGGTGCAGGATGACCTCCTCCAGCTCTGGCAGCAGCCTCATCTCCACCTCCTTGAAGCTGAAGATGCTGTGTCCATCAAAGCCGGCCGCCAGCTCGGGGCAGTACCCGTGCAGGGCACCATTGTGCCAGTTCACCGAGGCCCGTTCAGCAGCCAGGCTGATGTAGTTGGCTTCAGAGACAAAGGCCGTGACTTTGGCAGAGCTCAGCTCTAGCAAGAGGGACAGAAGTCTTTTGGGGGGAGTCCTGTCTGCTTGCGGAGGGCCTGGCATCTCCGCAGGGGTGGCTGCCTCCAGCACCGGGCCCTCCAGGGGCAGGGAAGGAGGTGGCCTGTGGCCGAGGGCGCTCCGCAGGGTCTCGTAGCACTGCAGGGTGGCCAGGGTGTGATGATACAAGTGCATGTGGTCGGGCGGGCTCCACAGCACTGCCAGCCCCTCGCCGCACTGCACCTACAGCAGCCAGAGCAAACAGTACCCAAATTACTGCCAGCTCCAGCCCCAGCTCCCTTCCCCTCTTCCCTTTCGATGCCAACCCACTCTCCCTCTGCCCAGTCCATGCCAGTCCCTCCAGGTGCGTGACAGAGCAGAGAGCCTTCACCAACCTCCAGGGAGCGGATGCTGCTGTGATAGGTGACAGAGAGCATGGAGAGGCTGGCCACTGGGTTGGGGATGGCAGGGGCTTTGCAGCACGGCTGCATTTTCTCCGTGATGCTCTTCACCAAGGCCAGCACCATGCCCTGGACACTGACCGTGCAGCTCTCGGCACTCCCCAGGACAGTCAGTGTGTCCAGCCGCAGCTCCAAGGCACCTGGACAGATGGCACATGAGCACTGCAGGCTCAGAGGTCACATTCCTTTGACCACAGAGTACCTTTTGAACAACAATCTGGAGACAGCTTGGAGGCTACAGCTGCACTTACCAACCAGGGCAGACAGCGTAAAAAGATTCACGTCCTCCACCTTCAGATCCACCTTCCAGAGCAGCCCCCAGGGCTCCACCGGGGAAGAGGGTGGCTCCTCTGTGAGCTCTGCCCCGCTAGGCTGCGGGCAGAACAGGCGCAGGACTCGGGCCAGGCACTCGGTGCAGGTGTCCGACGACTCCACTTGCAGCCCGCGGATGGTGCAGTCCAGGAAGAGCGTGTCCGACTGAGCGCTGGACATGCCCAGCGGCTGGTTGTAGCTGCCCTGCACGACACACAGGCCAAGCACTCTTGGGATGCAGGATACCCTCTGCTACAGCACGTCCCCGTGCCACCTGCACAGCGTTGCAGACAGGCAGCCCCTCGCAGAGCCACCCCTTGGCTCAGCACCCACCTGCAGGTTGAAGGAGTCCAGGATGAGGGCCTCTCCCCACACGTGCATGTTGGGGGGGTGCGGGGCGCGCTGGATGTGCGAGTCGGTGCCCACGCGCCAGCAGAGATGGTCCACGGCCAGCACCGCCCGCTGGTGCACGCTCTGGGGCCGCAGGTGCTGGTAGTCTGCGGGCACGGAGCGGGAGGCCAGTGCTGGCAGGCTCGTGGTTGCCCAACAAGCGTGCCAGCCCAGGCAAGGCCCAACTCTGTTGAGCCCACTGATCTTGAAGGTCTTTTCCAACTGTAACAATTCTAGGACTTTAACTCGGACACAACCTGGCAGCAGTGCAGCAGCCCCATGCCACGCACGGGCACAAGAGCAAGCACAGAGACCTCCCCATTCCTGTGCTGCAAGCCCAGATCATAGACAGTCCCTCTGCCTCTGTGAAGCCCCTTCCCAAGGAGGGCCCGGAGATCCCACAGGCACCAAGGGATGGCCACCACACTGTACCTGCAGAGATGGAGTTGAAGCCCAAGGCGAAGGGTGGCGTGTCCCCCAGCTGCACTGATACGTTGACATTGGAGAGCAAGGCACACAGGACGACGGGTGCTATGATTTGGGGACAGCTCCTACACAGGATGAACATGGGCTGTTACTGGAGCACTGTGTCCCAAAGAGCTGGCCAGAGTGCAGGCTCCCAGGGACACCTTTTTGGTGACTCCCTGCCCGCTGTTGGCCTCCACACAGCCTCCCCTTCCTGCGGCCATACATGAAGGCTGTGTGTCCAGGCACCCTGCCAGGGAGCAGCCTGCCAAGCTGCAACGCTGGATGAGGCTGAGTTTACCTGCCCTTGTGATCTTGGCTGGGGACAGGCACTCCCTGGTTCCTGTATTCTTGTGCCAACAGGCCCAGCCAGTGTGAGAACTCTTGGTGGCGATAGTGGATGATGCAGGTGTTGAGCAGCACAGCAGCTGAGAGGTCAATGGCTGTGACCTAGTGGGAAGAGAGCACAGGGTGGCTGCTAAATCGCAGGAGGATCCAAGCCAGCCCCTCCAGTGACAGGAATGTGCCAGGTCCTCACTCACTTGCACACTTGTCTTCAGGGAGTTGAGGCACACGATGCGCTGGCGGCTCTGGGACAGAAGAAGGCCATCTGGGGAGAGAGGAGCAGAGGTGAGTGGTGCTAGGGGACACGACTGCAGCCCTGCTCTGCAGGTGCCCTCTTGGCTACTTGCCCTCCAGCTGGAGGTCTACACTCATTTGGTCCAGGTCTGAGGTTGGGGTAAAGTTGCGCAGTGGGATCTGCTCCTCTTCGCGCTGATATAGGAACTGCAGCAGCTTCAGGCTCCAGGTGAGGTACCTGTGTGAGAAGCAGGGAGTCACCACCAGAAGGGAACCGTCATGATCTGTGTCTCCCTGTCCCAGCTGCAGCCCGGTACATTAGGAGATGATCCCACCAGTCTGCCATACTGGAGAGCCAGCTCACCATCTTCCCAAACAGCATGATATCCATCTACTCTCCTTCTCACTACAGTGGTCCCCAAGACACTCTTGTCAGTCTGGCAGGGTTGGCACAAACAGGGAATGGCATGGGTGTCCCCAAGTCCACATCCCCATATCAATTAGATATGGGGGATAGGTCACCCCAATATCAGGATTAGAACAACCTCCCTCTCCATCTGTCCCCTCACCTCTTCTGGCTGTTCACAGACAGCACCACGCTGGTGTTCTCCAGCTTCACCTCCACCTTCCTGGGGATGAGCTGCAACATGTCCCTGCTCAGCAAGGACATGAGCTTTGGGGTCTGCCCCAGGCCTAGGGGAGAAAATACAAGGTCACAGCAAGGCTCTTGTCCAGATCCCTCTCACTGCAGAAGTTTGGGGGCTGCCAAAGCTCTGATCGTGCTGTGTCCTGACCTGTGCTGGGCTGGTCCCCCACGCTGCTGTCCCGGGTGCCAGCAGTCACTCGCTGCAGCAGCTGGCTGTAGAAGAGCCCTTCGTGCAGCTCTGCCTGCAGGGTCTGGACGCGCAGCCTGACCCCCACCAGCCGCCGCTTGATACTGATCTCCAGTGAGAGGGACAGCGCCAGGGCCACCTCCACCAGGCACGTGTCATCCTGCACGGGGACAGGGCCAAGGAGGGCATGGAGAGTCTCTCATCCTCCCTGTCAGTGAGTGCTGCAGGTGAAGCTCTGGGCACAGCGTGAAGCTGAGCACTCAGCAGGCAGATGCACTGCAGGGCACTAGGGCCACGTTGAGCATCGCCTGGCCTCAGGGACAAGCTGGAACAGGACCTCTTTGGGTCCCAAGCACTGCATTCCTCCCCTCCGTGGTACTCACCAGCTGGCTGCTCCGTAGCACTTTGCTGTTCACCTTTGTCAAGCTCTCCTCACAGTTCAGGCTGGGGAGACCACAAAACACATGAACATGCCTCCAAGCTGTGCAGGGAAACAGGGCTATGCTGGGGGGGCAGAGCAGGACATGAGCACAGAACTACCTCTTCCCATCACTGTCCAGGAGGAGACGCGTCTTGCTGGCCCGAATGTGCCACAGAGACTCAGAGGTGGCCACGTGCAGAACCATGATGTTGATGGAGTCCACATGGATGGAGAAGAGCTAGGAGAAAGGTGGCAGGTGAGGGCTGTGGGAAAGCACAGCAGCAATGTCCTCTCCATGAGCCAGGGCCTCACCTGGCTAAGGATTCTCAGCAGGGAGGGCTTAAGAGTCAGGTCGCGGCCTTCCTCTCCATCAGCCTCTTTGGGAGCCTTCGGGAAGGAAGGCTGGAACACAGGGCCCTTCTGGAGATCTGTGCGGATTCGCACCTCACCAAAGCACAGTTCAAAATAGCGTCTGCCAGGGAACAGCAAGGGCTGTCACACGAGCCTGCACGCTGCACTCTGGGCGCTGCCACGGGGGCGTGTGGGACCAGCACCACTGTGCCAAGCCACAGGACAGGGAATGGCTCCTGCACAGCACAGCAGGCTCCAAGAAAAGCAGCTTTGCAGGAAGGTGCTAAGGGCTGAGCCCAGGCAGCAGGGCCAGGGACGAGGCAGACCCCAGGCAAAGCCAAGAGAGCAGGGAAGGGGCCAGGGCATGGGTACATACGGCAGCTCCCGGCTCAGCTTGCTGGAAATCCAGATGCTGTCGATCTCCTGCAAGGACACACAAGCAGGTGAGCCACTGCTCTGCGCTGTGACACTCCCATGCTCCTGCTCTGCCCACAACAGCCAGCATCATTCGGGATGCATCAAGTTGCAGCCACGGATCCCAGAGCTCAGCTAGGGGAGGAAGAGCCCAGCACTAGCTATGGGGCTCCGCAACAGGAGCCAGGCTGCAGGGATTCCCTCCTGGCTCCGGGGGCGGCAGCACCGTCCCGCCGGCCTCGCTCCTCCCAGCGCACGCCGTTCCTGTGGGATCCCTGTCCCCCCGGGACCCACCACAGTCTGCTGCTCCCGCTGGAACTTGAGGCTGACGTTCTGGGCCCAGAAGAAGCCGAAGGAGCCGATCTTGAGCTCGGCCTGCAGCTTCTGGCGGCACCAGGTGACGGCGAGGCGACAGGCCAGCCACCTGCGGGGACAGGCAGCGCCGCGGTCCAGCCCCCCGTGCGCAGCCCTGCCCGGGGCGACGGGCCCCTTGGTGCCCTCAACACCGAGGCACCCAACACCATCACCTGCGGTGCCTCCCCATGCCCTGCAGCCCCTCACCCCAATGCCATGGTCTCCCCACGGCTCCTGTACCCACCCGGGCTCCTGCTCGGTCCCCTACGCCGCTGTCACTCTCTGCTCATCCCTAGGGCCCCCCTCGAGTGCTAACGAACCCCCCCCACATGCTGCCACCTCCCACCTAGCCCTGGGACACCCCATGGCTCTGCACCCAGCCCTGGGTGCCCCCCATGCCATGCCGCATGC
>JAUBOD010000479.1:646881-659493 GCA_032353885.1 Nothura maculosa | reverse complement strand
GAAAGATCTGGATCTCGATGCCTTTGCTGAGGAACTGGAAAGACAGGTATGTTGGAAGGGCCCTGGTTTTGGGAAAAGGAGATGAGGCTGTGCTGTCCAGCTCAGTTCCTTGCTTTTTGTAGCTCGTCACCTTTATGTTTGCTGAGAGCCAAACATTTAGCTGTTGCCATTATAAAATATATAAACAGCCATGGCAAGTATTAAGTGTCTGAGAGTGGAGTAGAGTAAATGCTTTCAGAAATTACAGTGGGAGGGGAGGAGAGAGGCAAGAGTCAGTAATTAGACCATTTAATTTGTTCTTCCTGAGTTTATCTCACTTTTGGAGGAATACCTTGATATTTTTGCTCTTCCATGGCATCCTTTGGCAGAGAATTCCACAGCATAATTGACATTGTATATTCTTTCTTGTTTCAGATATGCTGTATGGTAACTTCCTTGGGTTATTGTATTATAACTGAATTATATATTATGCTAATAACTGAATACTGAATTCTCCTATTTACTTTTATCTCTCTTGGCTTTATAACTTTTGACACCACACAGGGCTATGGTGACAAGCATATCACTCTGTATGACATCCGAGCTGAGTTAAGCTGCAGGTACAAGGACCTGAGAACCACGTACCGCGCTCCAAACACAGAAGAAGTCTTCAATATGCTGACCAAAGAAACTCCAGAAACTTTTTATATAGGTACATTGCTGTTCATTAAAAGGGCTTTGCTGGTTGCCATCACAGGTGGAATTAGGATGTGTAGGGATAGCAGAGGGTGAGGGTGGCATTCAGACACTGCTCCCTGTATGCACTGTCAAGAGGATGTTGTGCTGTGTGTGTAGGTGAAACCTTTTCGAGTAGCTGTGTAGTCTTCACGACCTTCTGCCTTAGCCTGAGGGAGTAGACTGAGCCCTGCCGTTCTTCATTCTCTCCTTCTCCTCTTCTCCCACACCACAGGTAAAATGATCATCTGTAACGTGACTGGGATAGCCCACAGGCGGCCTCAAGGAGAAAGCTATGACCAGGCCATCCGGAATGATGAAACCGGCCTTTGGCAGTGTCCTTTCTGTCAGCAGGATAACTTTCCAGAGCTCAGCGAGGTGGGGCTGCTTCTCATGCTGGGTCTGTCTTTGCCTGAGCTCCAGTATGGGCAGACTTGACCAATTTAGAGAGTTGCAGGAGCCAAAGCCTCTTGGAAGTAGAGGGTGTCAGAGCAAAGATTGTGTCTGCAGAGCTCCAGAAGCCCAACCTGAATATGGCCTTTTGCTGCAGTTGTGACTAATTGCTTTTCTGTAGGTTTGACAGGGCCTTTATAACTGCATTAAGGACTTGAGTGAAGCAGACTACAAGTGAAATGGACTTGAGACCCAGCTGATGGTTTTTTTTTTAAATACATGAAGCAGGCAGTTTTGGTGGTCTCGAAGAAACCATCTGTCACACTGAGAATTGAAACTCTTTCTGCCAGCTTCTCAATTTTAAAACCTATCTGGACTCTCTGCTAGTAAATGCAACTGTACTTCAGGTCTCCTCTAAGCACTGCCAAATTCCAACCTTGGTAATTAGTGATTGTTAAAGCCCTGAAGTGTTCATTGGAAACCAACCCTAGCTGCATAGTTGTGTCCAGAATCTAAAATACTCTGGCCTTCCTGGTTGCAAAGCCCCATAAGCTGAGCAGAACTGAAGTATTGTTACTGCACTGCTGGGCAGTATTCATCTAACTCCTCTGTCTCCTGCCATTCTCTGTGCATTTTGTAGCAGTTTATTGAGTTGCTTTGTTTCCGTGCTGAATATCTTTTACTTTTGTCTTGCAGGTTTGGAACCACTTTGACAGCGGTTCCTGTCCAGGTCAGGCCATTGGAGTGAAGACACGGCTGGACAACGGAGTCGCTGGCTTCATCCCAACAAAATTTCTTAGTGATAAAGTGGTCAAGCGGCCAGAAGAAAGGGTGAAGGTACGAGAGGAGTGAATTTTAACATATCCAGCAAGAGCTGGAAGAGTGTGAAACCAACACCAAAGACTCAGAGTCTGGTTAATTCTGCTATTCCCTGAATGCTTTTTCAAACCTTATTTTCATTTAAGGACTTTAAATGAGCAAAAAATTCAGGTCCTGGTTAGTGTCCTTCTCTCACAATGCAAATCTCTCTTGGCACTGTTTTGACCCATGTTAATCAGTTAGCATGTTACATTGCAGAAGGATTTATAGTCTGGCTAAAGTCCGGGCTTGGGAGGCCAGAAGACATTCTAATGTAGAGCTGCCCTTTGTTTCTGCATTTTTATAGAGCTTGTGGAACTGCTTGTAGATAATGCTGAGAGTCCCTTTACCTCTCCTGCAGCTTTTCATTCTGTCAAAATTTGTCTACAGAGGTCATCAAAGTTATCAGTCTCATTCAGAATGGGGATTTGGGTTCTATGAGAAACAGAATCACATATTTTTATCACATGATAAAGTCAGAGGTCTTTAACAGTCTTTTGGAAAACTCCTGAAAGTCCCTGGAGGTGATGGATAATCCTGTAAGTTCAAGAGTTCTCCAAGCAACTTCTTAAAAAGCTATTGTCAGCTTCAGCACGGTTAGCTGGACTAAGACATTGCAGTGTTTGTAGTGGGATTTTCTGTTTCCTATTTAAGTAGAGAAGTCCTTTGGATGTCTCCCACTCTGTTGTTTCTGCACAAACTTCACTGCTTTCCTGCTCGCATTAAATCCAGTTTTGCAGCTCCCATTCTTAGACAACAAAAATAACAAAATTAGTTGTCCACAGCCAGACATAGTAGACATACTGGAGAAATGCCCATTTTTCTTTTGATCTCTTTTGATTCTAGTCATCTGGAGGATCCGTTGATTTTTGGTTTAAAGGGAAAAATGACCTTTAAAGGTAGTATCAATCAGAAGTACATGAGGCAACTTTTACTTCCTCGCTGGCCACATGTGACCCTGCACAGAGAGCCATTTAGCACAGGGTGCCTGTTATACCAGCCAAACCTGCTGATAAAGCTCCCTTGCCCTCTCCTGCAGGTGGGAATGACTGTTCACTGCAGGATCATGAAGATTGACATTGAGAAGTTCAGTGCTGACCTGACCTGCAGGACATCAGACTTGATGGATAAGAACAACGAGTGGAAGTTGCCTAAAGACACCTACTATGATTTTGATGCTGAGGCAGCAGATCACAAGCAGGAAGAAGACCTGAAAAGAAAACAGCAAAGGACAAGTGAGTCCCTTTTCTTTCCATCAATACCAGCCTTCCTAGGATGCTTTGATAAAGCAAGCACCACTGGACGTGTGCTTGGAATAAACACCCCTTTGTCCTCTAGCGTACATCAAGAGAGTAATTGCTCACCCGTCATTCCACAACATCAGCTTCAAGCAAGCTGAGAAGATGATGGAGACCATGGACCAAGGAGATGTGATCATTCGGCCAAGCAGCAAAGGGGAGAACCATCTGACGGTCACCTGGAAGGTGAACGATGGGATTTACCAGCACGTGGATGTACGAGAAGAAGGCAAGGAGAATGCCTTCAGTCTGGGCTCCACGCTTTGGATTAACACAGAGGTAAGAGCCCTGCAGAGCGTGCCTGAAGGAGGAGTTTGTGGAGGAGAACCAACTCTTGGACAGGGACAGGTCGGCATAGTCACTTTGCATAATCTATTACAGTATTTAAAATCTGGTTAATGGCATGTGGTTTGATTCCTGAGTGTTGGGCAAAGCTGTGATGCTGTCTGTTCAATAGCACACATCTCTATTGCATATTTTTCAAAGAGGCTTTTTCTTCTCCTCTCATGGGGGTGGAGAAATATCAGTTTGGTAGATTTCTATATGCAGCCTGTAAGAGTGGATGTGAAACTGTGCAAAGCCTTTCTCTCCCTGAAGCTGCTCACAGGCTGTTGGAGGATAACAGTTCTCTGGCTTTTTACACAATACCTAGCACTTAAACATTTATTTATTTTTCCAAAGCATTTAACCATGCTATGCAGAATGTAGGACTGATAGTTTTATACTAGAATGAGATGGTTCCTCCTCATGCACCTTACATACCTCTTTAAATATGTTCATTCCAAGGAATTTGAAGACCTGGATGAAATTGTTGCTCGCTATGTCCAGCCAATGGCTTCTTTTGCCAGAGACCTGTTGAATCACAAATACTATCAGGACTGCAATGGTGGGGACAAGAAGGTGAGTCCCAGGTTTTGAAATCTTGTGTGGGAGATATGGGAGCATAATGCAAGTTTCTGTGTCTCAAGACACATCTTAAGAGTTTGTCATCAGCTGCTGTTGGATTGAACTCTCTGATCAACCTCATGTTCTTGGGGAATTGATCTAGCGCTGTAGGTCTAAAGGAGATTCTGTATAGGAGCAGTGTTACCAGGACAGCAAATACCAGTGAAAGGAGAGGTATTGGCTTTCTCTGACCTGATGACATTTGTATATTTTCCCCAAAAGTCAGGAGGAGACGAGTTCTGTCCATCTCCAACTTTTCCAGCACTCTGAGAGGAGCCTGCTGATAGTAGCAGAGCAGTGGCAGAAGAATTCTTCTCCCTGTGGTTGCTTGGAGAGTTCCAGCTGCAGCTTTGTGATCTGAACCAGGAACACACGTTGTCTGGGCTGTAGCTCCCAGGCTTGCATGCTGTGACCCGTGTACTCACAGAACCATCTGCAGCAGCAATGCAGATGGTATTTTAAGATACCTAAGGCAGCCCTTGTTTGATCCCTAAGAAGAAGGTGCAGGGGGAGAGGGTAAAGCACAGCATCAAAGGAAGGTGTCTGTTGGCCTTGTTTTGGAAGAGGAAAAAAAAATACAGGTTGTCCTTGAGCTTTTCTCCTCTATCTCCCTAATTAGAAGCTGGAAGAGCTGCTGATAAAGACGAAGAAAGAGAAGCCAACTTTTATTCCCTACTTTATCAGTGCCTGCAAAGATCTACCTGGCAAATTCCTCTTGGGTTATCAACCTCGAGGCAAACCAAGGTGAGTGAGATGCAAGCCCAGCAGCCAAAGCTGAGCGCTGCCAGTACCACACCTCAGCTTTCTGCTGCCAGTTTCTTTTCCAGATATGCCTGTAGCCAGTAAGTCGGGCCTCTCCTTACCCAGAGCTTGGCCTGCTAACAGTAGAGGAACAGTGTCTAGTAGTAAATCTTGCCAAGGAGACTCTTATTTTTCAACCATCTGGCTGCCACAAGCCATAACACCCTGCAAAGCAGCCTGTGATCCCTTGTGCTCTCCTCCCAGGATAGAATATGTGACGGTGACACCAGAAGGATTCCGCTATCGGGGCCAGATCTTCCCTACTGTGAATGGACTTTTCCGATGGTTTAAGGATCATTATCAGGACCCTGTTCCAGGTGAGGATCCCAAAACCCTAGTGCTTTGGCTGTTCATTTCACCAGTGTCCTGAAGTAAAGCAGTTAGTAGAGGACAGTTCTGTGTGCTTTGTCCCTTAGGTGTCTCCTCCTCTAGGATTTTCTATATCTGGGAAGTTTGAGTGACACTCAAGTCACAAGTTTGGCTTCCATGAACTCATTGAGAGCTCCTTTCAGCCAAAAGGCTCATGCAACAAAGTCTGAGCTTGTCCCTTTTCTTTGGCTCTCCCCATCATTTTATCCCACATGCACCACTTACTGGCAAGATGCTATTTTAACAGGACAAATGCAAATGTTTTCTGGATTTTTTTTCTTTTTGTTTTACTTCCAAATGCTGGGTTTTGAGGCAGTAGCTTCTCTGCTGGGAGAACTGACCTAACCCTCTTGGTTTATGTTTTATACAGGTATTACCCCCAGCAGTAGCAGTCGGACCAGGACCCCAGCTTCCATTAATGCTACTCCAGCTAACATTAACCTGGCAGGTCAGTACAACCCTTTCTCAGTTGGAATCAGGGGTTCCTTTCTCGGATGCTGCTTTACCTAACAGTGTTTTTTTTTCTTGCAGACCTGACCCGTGCAGTGAACGCTCTACCACAGAACATGACCTCCCAGATGTTCAATGCCATCGCTGCTGTGACAGGCCAGGGACAGAACCCAAATGCCACCCCTGCACAGTGGGCATCCAGTCAATATGGCTATGGAGGCAGTGGAGGTGGCAGCAGCGCCTACCACGTAGGTGTCACAGGGTTGTGGATGGTGTCGGGTGGCCTTTTCCCACTGGAAACCATCCCATGGGCTCCACTGCTGGTGTAGGCAGTTCCTCAGCGCCAGGAATCAGCCAGTCCTGGTCATACCTGAGCAGGAGCACACGGGAGCCTGGCTGGATGCTTGGACCACGTTTCTCCCTGCCTCCTGTGGCTAAGGAAATGAGGCATGGGTTGAAAGGAGTTGGAGCAAGTAGCAAATTGCTCTGGCCCCCAAGGAATGTGGCAGGGTAGGGAGAAGGAATCCAGCAGTGAGGGGACACAGCCTTCGGATTGTGCCCCTGAATGGGCAACGTGAGCTGCCAGTGGAGGAGATTAGCTGTGAAAATATGCGCTGAGTTTGCAGGGCTTTTCAGCTCAACGTGCTAATCTCCAAGCAGCACCGGCAGGCGCACACCTCAGCCTGCCTAAACACCCAGGGGCTTTGCAGAGAATAAGATTGGAATCGGACCATCCTGGCTCATGCTGGAGCCTTTCCCTAGGTGTGCTGGTGCCTGCCTCCTCCCAGCACGTGCTGCTGACTCCCCAGCTGACCCCAAGGCTACATGCAGCAGCAGCAGGAATGAAGTGCCTGGGTACAAAGAAACACACCCTGCCCTTAGATCTGCTAAAGAGATGCTGCAAGAAAAGACTTGCAGAGAGGACTGTTGCTTATTAGAGCTCATCGTGAGGCTTTCATGGAGTTTGGCATGGTAAACACCAAGCTGGGGATAGGTAGGGAGTGTGGATAACCTGATGGTATTAATCACAGGTGGTATTAATCAGAGAGTTGAGGGAGAAGGGAGATGAAGGCTGGAAGGGAAATGGACTAAGGGTTTCCCTGGGTGAGCAGTGAGGCAGGCAGCTTGGGATGTGGGGGTGAGTTGTCCCAGGAGCTGCTGTGCCTTCTCTGAAGCCTCTGGGTTGGAAAATCAGGACAAATTCCCGTGTTGCTCATGCCCCTTGCAGGATGTGGTTTCTGCTGGGTTTCCCCAGGTGTCTCCTGTGTCTTTCTCATGCTCCTCACCGTTGTTTGGTTTAATGTCTCCCCTTGCACCCTGCGTGGTTGAGCAGGGAAGGCAGCGATGGCCCCGCGGGCACAGGTTGAGTTGGTGCCAGCTGCTTTTGCGGAGAGCAGCCAGAGCATGAGCAAAGTTCTCGCTTAGACATGATGCTGCTTAGACGTGATGCTGCTTTAGGCCTGGGCTGGCGTGAGCCTCCCCTGAGCACAGGGTGCTGCAGGGCCAGCCGTGCCCCGTGTGCCTCACGATCCTCTTCTCTTCAGGTCTTCACAACTCCTGCCCAGCAGCCGGTGGCCACCCCGCTGATGACGCCCAGTTACTCGTACACTACCCCCAGCCAGCCGATCACGACGCCCCAGTACCAGCTCCAGGCCAGCACCACCCCCCAGTCCACCCAGTCACAGCCCTCGTCCAGCTCCAGGCAGCGGCAGCAGCCAAAGTGAGTAGCTCCAGCACCTGGTGCACGTGTAGGTCTGTCGTAGAATCGTGGAATGCTGAAGGTTGGAAGGGACCCCCAGAGATCATCCAGTCCAACCCCCGTGCACACACAGGGTCACCCAGAGCACGTGGCACAGGCTGCATCCAAGCGGGTTTGGAAGATCTCCAGAGAAGGAGACTCCACAGCCTCCCTGGGCAGCCTGTGCCAGGGCTCTGTCACCCTCGAGGTTCAGAAAATTTTCCTTAAGTTCCTGTGGAATTTTTGGTGCTTCCATTTGTGGCTGTTTCCTCTAGTCCTATCAGTGGCCACCTCTGAAAAGAGGTCACTCCATCCTCCTTACTCCTTCCCTTGAGGTATTGATAGACACTGATGAGGTCCCCCCTCAGCCTTCTCTTCTCCAGGCTGAACAACCCCAGCTCTCTCAGCCTCTGCTCATAGGGCAGATGTTCCAGGCCCCTGATCATCCTCATAGCCCTGCACTGGACTCTCTCCAGCCGCTCCACATCCCTCATGTCCTGGGGAGCCCAGAACTGGACACAGGCTCCAGGTGTGGCCTCACCAGGGCTGTGCATAGGGGCACGATCACATAGAGGGGTGATCACCTGTCCCACGTTCCCTCCTTTGCAGAGGGAGCGCGGTGGCTGCTTGGCACCCTCCTCTTGGGCACAGGGAGGGAATGCAGAGAGGCTGCCCTGGGCTCCCGTGCCTGCGTGTCTCACATCCTGCACCTCCTTGCAGGACCAACAGCCACGCTGCCATCGACTGGGGCAAGATGGCTGAGCAGTGGCTGCAGGAGAAGGAGGCCGAGCGGAGGAAACAGAAGCAGCGCTTGACTCCTCGCCCGTCGCCCAGCCCCATGATCGAGAGCACACCCATGTCCATCGCCGGGGACGCCACGCCGCTGCTGGACGAGATGGATCGATAGGCGGCCGTGCTGGACCCGACCCTGACCTCCGTTCCCTCCTCCAGGAAGGGGAGGACAAAGAGAATACTTGGAAAGTTCCCTTCCCTTAGCCACGTAACTCCTGTTTTATACGTCACGAGATGGTGGGACACGACTCTCGGTGAAGGCCACCTGAGCGAGCGGATAGACTTGGCAGTGCTGGCTTAAGTATATAGACAGAAATATATATATAAAAATATATCATATGAAGGGGCGCTGCAGCGGCCTCTCTATTCCAGGGCCAGGTTCACCACTTGGGAAGCTCGGCAGAGCAGTGACAAGGTCAAAGGAGTCTGTCCCCTTGCGTGGTGCTCTGCTTTCAAAGCAAAGACTGGGGAGCCAACGCTCCTGCAAGCGCCGCCACGGGCCTAGAGCCAGCCTGGGTTATTTGGATCATCCCAACCCCTGACTGAGCCTTCTCTTTGGTCTGGGAGCGTGGAGCAAAGTCACCCGGGCTCTGACGAGCGAACTGGACTTCTCTAAACGTTTCTCTTCTTTGCTCTGTGGTTTCACCTGTAACAGGCTCTGCAAATCCGTGTGAGCCCCAGCCATGTTCACAGGGCTCTAGCACGGCAGCTCTGGGGTCTTGCCAGAGAGAAATGCAGCTGTTATACCAAAGGCCTCATCTCTCCTCTGGCTTCTTTTGGAACAATATTTATTTAGGTGTGTTTTTTTGTTCTTTGTTCTTTTTTTTTTAAAAAACTGGACTGCGAAGCAAAACCCCAGGCACTGGCAGCTTTCCGGAGCACGAGACAGAACCATGGGCTAAAGAGCTGCAGGAGCAGCCCCTCGGTGAAGGGAGCGCGAAGCAGCCGAGAGCGCCTGGCATCCTCTTCGTATCTGCTTAACCCTGTAAGCGAGAGGGCTGAATAAATAGTGTTTCTACCAAACCCTAGTTGGGAGGGTTTTCTCTCTGTGCTGCCTGCCTCTCCTCCTAGCACTGGATTGGCCCTGGAAGCAGAGCTTCCGAAATCAATGCTCCTTCTTCCTGTGTTGCTTGGAATTGCCTTCTGGGTGCTGAAACCGTCACGGCGACGCTCCTTTCTGTTGAGCTGACCCAGGATTGGGATTTAGCATCCCGCTGGGTGCCAGGGGAGAGGGAAGGAGCAGGTAGAGCAGCTACCTCTGCTGAACATCATGAACGGCCCCACTCCAGGGCTACTGCTGGAGCCCAGAGCCAGTTCGGAACTGGAGGCCTCCTCCTGCAAACACTTCTCCTTCCCGCTTTGTTAGGGGGGATTTTCTATGGCAAGAGGGTCTTTGTTCCTCCCACTGCCCCTGCAGCTCGGGAGCCAGCAAGAACAGCAGCTCCAGGGGAAACAAAGGTCTGTTTTGCATGCAAATGCTCCTGGAGAATGGCAGCCACTGGGGCACAAAGCAAAGCGGGTTCCAGAGAGCGGTGGGGCCGCCCAAGCCCCTTTTCCCTCCCATTACCCCACAGGCTGGAGCTCCGCGGCCACCCTGCATTACATATGAACCTTACACTATTTTTTTTATTTTATTCAATAAATAATTGCAGCAGGGAGCAGCTCCCTGCAGGGCTCTGCGGCTTCTGCGCCCGGGAGCGTGTTGTGCGGTGCCAGCTCCTCGGCCTCTCCTTGTTTCTAGTTTTCCCTTAGCCCTCAATAAAAGCTCTACTTTTGGGAAGCTGCCCCTGCCCCGCGGTCTCTGCTTCCTGCGCTGACTTTGCAGCCTCCCTCCTGTTTCTGTGAGTCTGTTCTGGGAAGCAGCACTCGGGGCTCGGCGCAAGGGGGACTGCCCCATGGCCTTTTCCCTGTCTCTGCTCCCGCTGGGATTTCAGCTGGCTCCGTGCCCGTTCCGGAAGCGGCAGTGTGGTGGGATGTTATCCCGCTTGGCACAGGGGCAGGCTGCGCTTGGCTGCTGTCGCCCTGGCTCTCCCCACTGCAGCGTTTGCTGCTGGCACTGCCTTTGTGCAGGGCCTGGGACCACCTCTGTTGTCCCCCTGCAAGAGCTCCGGGTGTTTGAAGAGCCTCCAGGGAGGGACAAAGCCCCTGGCAGGGCAGGAAACGGAGCATCGCTCCCCGAGGTGGCTCCGGGTGCCTGTTGTGGGGCCGAGCGGCAGCCTTTGAGCAGGGAGACAGGAGCAGCAGTGCCCATGAGGGGGTCCGTGGTGACCCAGAGCCAGCGCCATGCGGGGCTACCCGCTGCCACCCGGCTTGGGAGTCGGCACTGCTGGTGCCCCAGCTCTTCTCCCGCCCAGGACGAGGAGAGCCGGGATGATGGGTGGGAGGAAATACATCCCGCTTGACTGGGGTCAAAACCCAGTCTGCACGTGCAGGGCTCTGCCCTGGCCTGCAGTAAAAGGGGTGTCCCCAGCTCAGGCAGTGACTTGTCACCTGCGGTGCCCAGGGCACGAGTCCTGCCCATGGTGAGGGGCAGCGCAGAGCGGCTCCAAACCTGCTCCTGGCCGCTCAAACCTTCAAGGCTCCCCCTTCTTCCCCTGCACATCAGCTCCATGGCAGCCCCGGGCACACATGAGGACCATGTGGACACGGAGCACCCGCGTCACTGCCTTCCCGCCCCTGCTCCCGGTGCCGCCAGCATCGCACGCGGCTCCAGCGACCTGCTTTATTACACAGCGCACGCGGGGCAGCCTCGTCCGCAGCACCGAGTCTCACACGGGCTCCAGCTCCCCGGGGGCTTTCAGCCTCTTCTTTCTGTTTCTCTCCTTCCTTCTCCTCTTCCTCCCGGCTGCCGGGGCCGCAGAAGGCAGAGCAGGGGCCGACTTCTTCCCCAGCCCATCTCCATCCAGGGCATCGCTCAGCACAGCATCGGGCGCCTCCTCCTTGCCCCCTACATCCAGGCTCGCCGGCTCCGCGCTGCGCCGGCGCTCGGGGGGCTCAGCTGCAGGAGGGCTCAGCCGCCCCTTGTCCCAAGGGCCTTTCTTCCTCAGCCCTTTCCCCTTCTTCCTCCTCCTTTTCTCGGCGGGGGCAGCCAGCGGCGTTGGCAGCGGGCGCTGCCCCAGCGCGGGCGCACGGTGCTCGGCGGGCGCCACCGTCCCCACGCTCCCCGCTGCTCCATCAATGAGCTCGCCACCGAAGTCGTAAAGCGCGGGCTCATGCAGCACCGCCACGGCCACCGTGTCGTACGCCCTGCACCTGCCGGGCAGACCGTGGCGTGAGGCGGGCACCACGGGCGCGCGGGGCGCACGGGGCGCGCGGCGCTCACCACACATAGAGGTAGGGCTCCACGCACTCCTCCCTGTAGGCGAACTCGAAGCAGGGCACGCGCAGCACGTTGAAGAAGGCCTGGCCCACGACGCGCGACGCCGTGTCGTTGACGCGCCGCAGGCAGCTTCTCAACCTGGGCGGCGCGGCGGAGCCCAGCGGTGAGTGGGTGGCACAGCGCGGCACGGGCGGGCACCGCGGCACACGGGGTCTCACCTGCGGTCGCAATCGCAGTGACTCAGCGTGTGCCAGCGCAGGTTGCGGTAGCCGTAGCGGGTGGTGAACGGGTGGATGACGTGCGCGCAGTGGTCATGGTCCCGGCAGCACCGGTCCGTGTCCTGGTGCTCCCCTAGGGAAACGGCGCCGGTGCGGACAGGGCTGCGGGTGGCACCGGCAGCACGTGGGTGCTGCACCCAGCCGGGCTGTGCTGCCACACAGCACCCGGACTGGGGTGGATGTGGGGTCAGAGGGACATGGTCAGGGATTTAAGTGGGCTCGGAGATAGGCTGGGACTAGAGAAGCACCATGCTGGGGTGAGGAAGGGACAGGACCCGGGGGACTGGGACTGCTCCAGTACTGTGACAGGGAGAGGACCAGGCTGGGGATGAGGAAGCAGGATGAGGACAGGGACTCGATAACAGCCTGATGGGGACTGGATGAGGATGAGCTGAGACTGGAGCAGCACTGCAACAGCACCAGGAACGGGATGCACAGGGAGCAGCGACGTGCTGGGGAGGAGGCTGGGGGCAGGATGGGGACCCGGAGCAGGGAGCGGCCCGACCCCGGGCCGGGGAGGAGGCTGCAGCGCGGGGCGACCGGGGCGCGGGAGCCGCCGCTCTTACCGAGCTGCTCGTAGGTGTCCGCGTTGCTGCCCGCGCCGCACCACAGCGTGCCGGGGTAGGTGAGGCCGCGGCGGGCGCGGGGCCGGCCCGG
>JAUBOD010000479.1:617136-631796 GCA_032353885.1 Nothura maculosa | reverse complement strand
GGGGGGGGGGGGGGGGGCGGGGGGGGGCCCACCCAGGCAGGACCTCCGCACCCCTCCCCTCCCCGGCCCGGTTGCCATGGCGACGCGGCCGTCACCAGGGAGGTGGCACCCGGGAGGGTGTGCCCGTCACCATGGCAACACGCCTGTGTGCCTGGGAGGGGGTGACACCGGGGGGGAGGCTACAGCCGTGTCGCTATGGCAACACTTGGGGGGGGCAACCAGGCGTGTGACACCCCGGGGCGGGGGGGGTGCAGAGTGGGGTGTCCCCGTTACCATGGTAACATGTGCGGGGGGGGGTCACCGTTACCATGGCAACCTATGCAGGTGGGTGACGGGGGGGTTGGGGGGGTGTCACCGTTACCATGGCAATCTGTGCAGGTGGGTGACAGGGTGGGGGGGGTGCAGAGTGGGGTGTCACCGTTACCATGGCAACCTGTGCATGGGGGTGCAGGGGGCTGTCACCGTTACCATGGCAACCTGTGCAGGTGGGTGACAGAGGGGTTGGGGGGAGGTTTCACCGTTACCATGGCAATCTGTGAAGGTGGGTGACAGGGCGGGGGACACCCCCCCGCTGACGCCCCGTTGTCGCCCGCCGCAGCATCGTGCACCTGTGCGTGCGCAAGGCCGACCAGAAGCTCGTCATCCTCAAGCAGATCCCCGTGGAGCAGATGAGCAAGGACGAGCGGCTGGCGGCGCAGAACGAGTGCCAGGTGCTCAAGCTGCTCAGCCACCCCAACGTCATCGAGTACTACGAGAACTTCCTGGAGGACAAGGCGCTCATGATCGCCATGGAGTACGCGCCAGGTGGGCCCTGCCCTCCCCGGGCACCCCAGGAATGGGGGATATTCGGCTCTTTTGGGATCGGGCTGCTGCGGAGCCAAGGGTTGTTCGGCTGATGGCCCAGCTTGCTGCTCCTTGCAAAGCTCCTGTGCAAAGAGCTTGCTGAGACAGGCAAGGAGCCCAGACGTGGCCATTGTATGTCCTGCATCTGCTGGTCATATGAGAGGCAGAGATTTCTTGCATCCTGGTCACCAGTAAGTGCGTCACCATCTGCCCTTGGTTTAGGTTTCACTTATTTCCTTCTGGCAGCTCTTGGCCATGCTGTTGGTCTCACAGCTCCACTTGGGAAGCTGTGATTTCTAAAGACGTTTGCTTATTATAAAAGCAGTGTTTGCATGAGACGTCGCTAAAAGCTTTATTTGAGATCTGAGTCTGGACCTTCCCTCCTGGCTGGGGCCTCTTAGTGCCACGTGGCCTTTTGGGCTGCAAGAATGTTCTGCAGAACAGGCTTATCTTGTTCTGCCATCGAGGTTTGTGTCCTGACAGGGCTCCAGGAGCTGTAATTTTAGCATTTCTTTTTTTTTTTCCTGCTCTCTCTGACAGTATGTCAACAGCAACTTCTCTCTTGCTGTTTCTTCCTCCCACCAACTGTGCTGCCGTTGTTTTCTGCACGGTCTTGGGAGCACTGGAGGACATGCTGGGAATCCCACCAGGACATACCCCTTCCCATGCACTCAGCCTCCTAAGATGCTCTAAAATCCCTGCATTTAGGCTGGGTTTGTGGTGCTTGTGTGGCCACTCTTTCCAACAACCCTCTGCTGTTTTTGCAGGGGGGACGTTAGCTGAGTTTATCCATAAACGCTGTAACTCCTTGCTGGATGAGGATACCATCCTGCACTTCTTTGTGCAGATCCTCCTGGCTCTTCACCACGTGCACACCAAGCAGATTCTGCACCGTGACCTCAAGACTCAGAACATCCTCCTGGACAAGCACCGCATGATTGTCAAGATCGGAGACTTTGGCATCTCCAAAATCTTGAGCAGCAAGAGCAAAGCCTACACGGTGGGTGTCCGGGCTTTGTGGGAAGGAAACTAATTCCCCCTGTGGCAGCAAGGCTTGAAACTCTGGATTTGGCTCCCTGTTGTTTCTGGGGAGCTGCTGTACCCAGCAAGATTGGACATAGCATAGAGGCCACATCAGTGTGGTGCTTCTTGCTCCTTGGGGTTTATCCAGCATGATGTCCTCATGCCTAAGCTGCTTGCAGCTCTCAAGGCTTCAAGTAGGTGAAAAAGACCTGTCAGCTCAGGAGAGCCCGAGGTGTCTGAGGCCCCTGCAGGGGACAGACAGGGTTTCTCCCAGTGGGAAGGGTGGCTTTTGCAGGCTGATGTGCCCCATACCTGGTGACTGGATTCTTGCTAGTGCCCTGCTGTCCTGCTTTGCCTTAATCTCTTTTCTTTCCCGAGACTTCAGGATCATTCACCATCAAGACTAATCGGGCTAGACGTTTTTACCATATGCATCACAGTAGGTGCTGATTCTCTCAAGTGGGTAGGAGCAAAATCAGATACAATCTCTGTGGATGAGAAGGATGTGTCCAGAAAGACAAGTCCTCATCGTTATTACTGAGATGAGATCGTTAGCCAGGCATTGACAGCAGGAACACGTACCCAACTCACCTGAGCTCTGATTAGTGGTGTTCTAGCCGCCCTGTGCACTGGGCTCTAGGCTGAGCCCTTCTCTTTCCACCTCCCTGTTCCTGTTACGCAGTCATGCTGGATCTCTCCATCTCTCTTGTAGGTTGTGGGAACTCCATGCTACATCTCCCCGGAGCTCTGCGAAGGGAAGCCATACAACCAGAAGAGTGATATCTGGGCTTTAGGCTGTGTGCTGTATGAGCTTGCCAGCCTCAAGAGGGCTTTTGAAGCTGCGGTAAGAGGGATACAGTTTATTTAAGACACAGGAGATTGGGTTATCCAAGACACAGGAGATTGGGCTTTTGCAGATGTAAAAACCTGTGCTTGGATTATGCTTCTCACTGAGCCCAAAGGTGTGAAGGTGGAGGGCAGTGCTGGGAGCATCTTGCTCTGTGGTCTCACCTTGGCCACCCACTGTAGGTCTGTCTTGTTTTCTCTCCAGAATCTCCCTGCCTTGGTATTGAAGATCATGAGCGGGACGTTTGCCCCGATATCGGATCGATACAGCCCCGACCTGCGCCAGCTCATCCTCAGCATGCTGAACCTGGATCCTTCCAAGCGGCCCCAGCTGAACGAGATCATGGCCCAGGCCATCTGTATTCGGCCCCTTCTGAACCTCTACACTGATGTGGGCAGTGTCAAAATGAGAAGGCAAGTGCAGTGCCTTTTTGAGGAGGCTTAAAGAACTTACTGAGGCAATTCTGCAGGATATCCAGCTGTAGCTTGTGCTGTAGCTCTGCCTGGCCCCTCTGCAGTCCCTCTGCATGTGACCTGCAGGGCTGAGCTGACAGTAAGGGCTGCCTTTTGTTTTGGCAGGCCTGAGAAACCCTTGGCTCCGGTGCCAACGGTGACCCACAGCCGGACAGAGGGACGAGTGAGCAGTGCCAGGCCAAGGGGTGAGTCTTGTCACAGCACGTGGCAAATGTCTGCTTGGAAGAAGCCTTTCTTTAGGATGTCTGGGAGTCTTGAAGGCATTCGAGCTCCTGGAGGAAGGAAGTTATGGGGAAGTCACCTTCCCTGTGCCCCAGCAGCCCCTTGGCAGCTCTCTGAGCTACTCTGGCCCTGCTTGCTGGTATCCAGCTGTGCTGGTACCCAAGCTGGATGGTGTGTGTGTTGTTTCTCATCCTGAGGGAGGAGAATCAGGGATCTAGGATCCTGATTTCTCTTTGACCAACAGGTGTTCGCGGTGGCTCAGCCAGGACTGGAATTCCTCCTCCTCTGTCATCCATCTACACCTGGGGCAGCGGGATCACCACCCCGCTCCGCCTGCCCATGCTGAACACCGAAGTGGTGCAGGTGTCTGCTGGCAGGACCCAAAAGGCTGGGGTCACCAAGTCAGGGCGCCTCATCATGTGGGAGGTGAGCAGTCACAGAAGCCTTAGGGTCAGAGGGGACCTTTAGAGATCATCCAGTCCAACCCCCCTGCACACGCAGGGTCACCCAGAGCAGGTGGCACAGACTGCATCCAGGTGGGTTTTGAAGATCTCCAGAGGAGACTCCATAACCTCCCTGGGCAGCTTGTGCCAGAACCCTGTCACCCTCACAGTCAAGAATATTTTCCTTAAGAAGTTCCTGTGGAACTTTTGGTGCTTCAGTTTGTGCCTATTTCCTCTGGCCCTGTTGGTGGCCACCACTGGGGGTTTCCTCTGGCCCTATTAGTGGCCACCAGCAGGCTGGGCAGTGGGACAGCAAGTTCTGCAAGTGCAATTCCTGGGAAAGGGAGACTTCTACTTACTGCATAGGCTGCAATGCTGCATCCCACCAAACCACAGCCCATCCTGGGGTGCAGCTCATGCTGCTGAGCCTGTGGGAAGGGCCTAACCTTAGCTCTCCCACCCCGATCTTGCTGCGTCGAGGTGCAGCAGCCCAGATTGCCCCTGTTTACCAGGCTCCCCCGATGGGTGCTGCTGGAGGCCCTTCTCTCCCAGGAGCTACCGAGCAGCTTCAGCCTCAGTTTGTGTCGCGTTTTCTGGAGGGCCAGTCTGGTGTGACCATCAAACACGTGTCCTGTGGTGACCTGTTCACAGCCTGCCTCACGGGTAAGTTGCTGCTGCTGCAGGTCTGCAGCTGGATGGGTCCCCAAACTACTTGGGTTAGTGGCTGGCTTACAAGGGTGCTGGAGGGTGCCTGCTCAGAGAGTGACCTGGGTGATGCACTGGGCTGCAGTGAAACAAGGGCACCCATGACCTGTCACGTAACAGCAGGCAGGTACAGTCCTCCCATAACGTCCCACAGATCAACTGAGTCCCAAATATGTCTGGTATGGAGAAGACCTCGATTCTGCTCTGTTTTTCTGTGTGCGCTGGTGTCACTTGGTGCCAGAACTTGTCTGTACAGTGGGAGGAGCAGCCAGGACACCCAATGCAGCTGGCCTTGCTGTGACTGCAGGTCACTGGGGATCACCCTCCCCAGGCACAAACATGCCACTCATGGTGACATGTTGCAATGAGAAGCCAACAGCTCCTGCAACTCCGTTCAGTTGTCCTCTGCCATGGAAAGTCAGCGTTTGAAGTCTTTAAAGCAGGTCAGGAGGCAGCCTGTCTGGGAGGGGAGTGTGCACACCAGCCCAAGGCCATGTTTGTAGAGCAAAGCCCTCTTGATGGGCCTTTGGGAGCTCTGTTTGCACTTCTGCTGGGGATCAGGGCAGTAAATATCAGATATGCAACTGGCAAACTTGGCAGGCATGTGTTTGTCCTGCCTCTCCATGGTGTTTCCTGCTGCCCCTCTGCTGGGGGCTGCCCTGGCAGCTCAGCGAGTGCCTCCGTGTATTTAACACCCTGACAGACCGTGGAGTTAGCAGCTCCTGCGTCCGCAGCTGCAATAATGTTATCTCAGTGCTCTCCAATCATCTGCTGTTTGCCTTTGGTGAGCTGGCACAGCGCAGAGGCTGCTGCCTCCGGGCCCCCCAGCAACTTATGAATCAGAAGAGGTCCAAGTAGAGCCCCTGTCCTCAAGAGCCCCAGTCAGTCCCTTGGGCTGTGAGCACCATGAGCACCAGTAACACGGCTTCTTTCTCCCTCTACAGACAGGGGGATAATCATGACTTTTGGCAGCGGCAGCAATGGCTGTTTGGGGCACGGAAACTTCACGGACGTGAGCCAGGTTTGTCGTGTGGGTGCCGGGCCCGCTGCTGCCCTGGGGCACAGGATAGACCAGCTCATCCTGGCCCTGGGGCTGTGCATCCTCTGCATGCTGTGGCATCCAGCCCTCCCCCTCCTCTCCCTGTCACTGCAGGGCTTTAAAAGGCCCAACCTGCCTCCGCCCTGCACAATGATCCCTTTGAGCGTGGGGGAAGTCAAGAGCTGCCTTGTGGTTGCTCTTGGCAGGCACCCAGTTTGGAGGCTGCCTCCAATCACACACCTGCCTGCTTCACTCTTGGCCTGCAGCTGCCAGGATTCACTGAGAAAAGTTATTTTTCAAAAGAGCCAGTATTTTAAAAAGAACTATGTGCTTCCGATTGGCCCCAGAACGTTAGGGCTGAGGGCCCTGTGCTCCCTTCCAGCCTCCTCTTCCTTGCCTGCTTCCAGAGGCAACAGCAGCCGATGGCTTCCAGCCCAGGGACCGGTGCCATTTGATTCGGTGGTCAGCTGGCTCGTTTGTTCCCGCTCCGTCCGGAGATGTTGGCCGGAGCCGAGCTGCTTGGTGTTTATTGCTGGGAAGAGACCAATTGGCAGTAGCAGCCACATCCCAGCAAATGGTGCTTTTCACACGAGGAAGATAATGAGCATGAGCCTTGCTGCGGGGAGGTGTCACATCTAGCAGCAGGTCGCAGCAGGGGCTGGGAGAAGCGCAGAGATGTCGGTCTCTGGGCCAAACAAATATGTGGCTGGTGGCTCCGAGCTCCTCTGCACGGGAGCCCTTTCAACCAGCACATCCCCACCAAGCCCCTGCCTGCTCCGTGTGTGCATAACAGCCCCTGGCACTGCCAACACGGGCAGGGGGGTGAATCCCAGCCCTTGGGCTCCAACCCACTCCTTCTCCCAACCGTTGCACCGGCTGCTTTCTTTCGCCCCGGAGATGTTTGCGTTCCCTTCTGTGCCGCGTGCACGTAGCCTCTGAAACGCTTTGAAGGCTGTTGGGAACAAAAGCAAAAGGTTCTGGTGTTTGTGTTGGGTGAAAACTGGGCTGCTGCCAGCGCTCTGCTGAGGCTGGGGGTGGCTGGGAGGGCTGGGAGCAGCCGGGCGGGCTGGGAGGTCTCGGCTCACGGCTGCTGCTCTTCCCCTGCCAGCCCAAGATCGTGGAGGCCCTGCTGGGCTACGAGATGGTGCAGGTGGCCTGTGGCGCATCTCACGTCCTGGCAGTTTCCAACGAACGGGAAGTGTTTGCCTGGGGCAGAGGGGATAATGGTAAGAGATGCCTGCTCAACAAAACGGGGCTTGTGCTTTTCACTCCCCCTTCCCACTCTCCTTGCTGGGCCTGCTTTCCTGCCGTCCTCTCCAGATGTGCCCGTGTAGGGGTGTGTGGAGGAGTTACAGCTGCTTCGCCACGTAGCAGGGCCCCTTGGCTTTTGGCTTTGCTCCCCTTCATGCTGGTGGGTCCCAGGCGGAGCTTTCGCTGGCAGCTCTGCAGATGCTGTCGCTCACGGCAGTGCGTTTGGTTTGCTCTGTTCTTCCTGCCAGGTCGGCTGGGGCTGGGTACCCTGGAGTGCCATAATTCCCCCCAGCAAGTGGCAGTTCCCCCAGAGCACGAGGCTCAGAGGGTCGTCTGTGGCATCGATTCCTCCATGGTCCTCACAGTGACGAACCAGATTCTTGCTTGTGGGAGCAACAGGTAGGAGAAGTGAATGTCCGTGCCCTGGAGCCTGGCACAACGGGGCTCTCTGGACTCCATTCAGGCTGTGTCTGGCCAGGGAAGGGAGCAAGAAACTGGGAAAAGGGTCTCTTGGAGTCATCGCTGTGTGACCCTGCTCTCCAGCATGGAAAAGTTGGGCTAGGGCAGGATTTGAGTGCAGGGCTGTCTGTGCCAGGCCCCATTCAGCCAGCCCTGCTCTGTGCTCTTCCCCCTGCAGGTGTAACAAGCTGGGCCTGGATCGGATCAGCTCGGCAGAGGAGCCTTCCCCGGAGAACCAGGTGGAAGAAGCCACCGTGTTCACGTGTGCCCAGTCGGCCCCCTTGAACCAGGAGCCCATCGTGTGCGCTGACATCGGCACTGCACACTCGGCTGCGGTCACGGGTGAGGGATGCTGTCCCCAAACCTTTGATGGGGTGGGGGACACAGACCTGCATTTTCTCAATCTTCCTCCTACCACTCTTCCCTATGCCCAGAGGTCTAAGAGGCTCTTGGGCACCCTGCTGCCAGTGGCAGAGCTCTGTGGAGCCAGGTGCTCAGCATGGACAAGGGGTTCAGGGGCTTCACAGCAGCCTCAAGTGAGACCCAGGTGGGAATTCATGTTTCTGTCTCCTCTGTTGCCAGCTTCTGGGCAGTGTTACACCTTTGGGAGCAACCAGCACGGCCAGCTGGGCACCAGCTCCTGCCGGAACAGTCGTGTGCCCCGTCTGGTCGTGGGGCTCCAGGCCATGAAGGTCACTGTGGTGGCTTGTGGAGATGCCTTCACTGTAGCCATTGGAGCAGGTGAGACGAACCCCATATCCTGGACTCAACCCCATATCCTGGACTGAACCCCATATCCTGGCTTTCCTCTGCCTGGAGGCCACGCTGCTGGCCAAGGTGGGCCTTGGAGATAGCTCAGGACAGTCCTGAGGTGGGTGGCTTGTCCTTGCCTTGCGGGGTGCAGGGCTAGTACTGCTCCAACAACCCTTGCTGCTTAGTAAGTAGAAACAGGAGGTCCCTTTCCCAGTGAACGCAGTGAGGAGCTCTGTGTCTAGCCGGGTTTATCCCTCTGCAGACGGCGAGGTCTGCACATGGGGGAAAGGAGCCCGGGGACGCCTGGGCAGGAAGGACGAGGAAACGGGGACGCCGCGGCCTGTGCAGCTGGAGGAGACGCATCCATACGTGGTGACCTCCGTAGCCTGCTGCCATGGGAATACACTGCTGGCAGTAAAGCGTGAGTAGAGGCTTCTTTGCTGTGATTCCTGCTGTTAGGTCCCAACTGGACAAAATACCTTGTGACAGGAGCTGTACTGAGTCCCCTCTGCACTATTTGGCTCTGTATTAGTCTGTCTGGAGCTGTAGATGAGTAGGAATGACTTGAGGCATGTAAAGATTTGCCTTTTGCTGCACAGCACCCTGACAGCACCATTTCCAGCAGAGCAGAGAGAAAGCAAAGGCTGAATCTTGCCCACTGCCAGCCAGGTGGGCTGGCCAGACAGCTGGAGTGCGGGCAGTCACAGGGTTTCCAAAAAGAGCACTTCTCTAATTGGTGCTGCCGAAATAGAAGCTGAGATTTGAGGCCCTATTTTGGCTGCTGGATCTTCCCTGTGGTTTGGAAAAGATAGCTCTGGTTTTGTGGTTCCGCTCTGCTCGGGCCCAAGGCAGCGTCGTTGCGTGGTTGAGATGGTGCCCGTGGCGTGACCTGCCCTTCCGCTGCCTGCAAGTGCGGTGGGAGCCCGGCCCACGCTGCCCCAGGGGCCCTGCTGCCTCTGCTCATTATGGCCCTGCGCGCCGGGCTCCAGATTCCCGATCCCAGCCCACTCGGAGCGGGATAATTACACCCTGGCGGGGAGGAGGCCGGAGCGGCCGCCCCGGGCTCGGTGGGAGCAGCCCGGGCTCCTGTTGTTCCGCCCCGCGGGCGCTGCTCGGGCTCACGTGACATCCAGCAGCCGCGTGAAGGGCAGAGGCAGCGGCGGAGTCCCGAGGCTGGCGAACAAGCAGGGTGTTTGTCAGGGACTCAAAGGGTTTTGTTCCCGCAGGAAGGCGCCGGCTGCTCCCCCCTTCCGCTGCCGGCAGCCGCTCGGTGGCAGCTGCAGACGGGGAGAGCAGGGCCCCGGTGACAGCCCCTCTTGCAGCCCCATGGCTGTCCCTGTGCCCCCGGCGTAGCCTCGACCCCCACCCCGTCCCCACGTGGGACATGCAGCAAACACAGCGGCCTCGAGTGTCCCTCAACAAGCGCCGTGCAAAACAAACACCGAGCGCTCTGCAAAAGGCCCAATTTGCACTGGCCTTTTTCCTCTGCTCCGTCTGCCTGGAAACCTCTCTGGAATGAACACAAGGGCCAGCCGAGCGTTTGATGTCCCCGCAGCGCCGAGGCCTGACCTTGGCGTGGCCGGCGGGCCGGGCTGGGGTGCGGGGGCACCACGGCCTCCACTCGGCCTTCGCCCGGCCTGGGCCTCTGCCCCGCGAGGCCGCCGCCGCTGCGCCCGTTCCTCAGCGCCCTGGAGAACGTGGCCACGTCGTTTGCCCCTACTGAGGCCCATCTGGTGCCTTCCCGGGGGAGCAAGACAGGGACAAACAGCCTCGAGGTTTGCCAAGGAGGTTCCTTTGGGCTCATTCTCTGTCCTTGCCTCTTGTGTTTCAGCTGCCGTGGAGGAGTCGCCGTCCCAGTGAGCGGGATTTGAGAGGCGCTGCGTGCGGCCTCACCCTGCCTGCACGGAGGCTCCTGGGCTCCCGTGCTCCCACTAAGGTCCCACCCGCACCCCGGGACTCGGGAGCGGCGCGGCTGCGCTCGGAGGACCTGGCAGCAACGGGCAGTTCGTAACGACGGTTCCCACAGAACCAGAGTCAACGTCGCTTTTCCAGTCACTGAGGATCCCTGCCCAGGTGGAGCTGGAGTGCCAGAGATCAACCAAAGAGATGAAGCCCCTGCAGCTCCGCCACGGCGCTCTGGGTCACACTGGGGCTCCGTCCCCTCCTTGGGAAGTGCCTGCGTACGAGCGGAGCGGGGCTCTCCTGCTGCTGGGGACAAGCACAGAGGTTGTTTTCCCCGTGCAAACTGTCTCTGGTTACACAGCCCGGGCTGACAGCTTGGCGTCTGAGAGAGCTGTCAGCCTTCGCACAGCAGTGTCTGGACTTACAGCCCCAGGCGCTGTGCTGGGTGACTAAGTGCAAACCTCTTTTCTAATTAGAGAAATCTGCCCGTTCCCATCCCCCTTGGAAAAGGCTGCATCCATTTGCCGAGCTGTTGGGGACGCAGCCCGGCCGCTCTCCCTCGGTGCCGCCTGCAGCTCTCCAGTTACAGCCCCTGTTTGTCCCCAGGCCCCTCGGTGCCACCGCTGCCCCCCTCGCTGCCTCCCAGCCCGGTTAGTGGAGGGCAGCAAAATGAGTGGCCGTCAGGAACCGAAGGGTTTTAACTCCGATCTCTCCAGGGAGATGATGGCTTTTCACCAGGGGTCCTTTCTGCAGGCAGGAGGGGGCATATCACAATTTCACAGACAGGAGTTAAGTTTTTATCTCCAGAAGGGTCATTTCCTCTTTTTTTTTCTTCCTTTTTTTCTTCTTTTTTTTTTTAATTTACATCTGCCCTGGGCCTTTTTTCTTATGAGCTTCTGTGTCTGATCTGTCTGACATTGCAGATGCCTTCTTCCTTTCACATCCATCTTTGTGCTGTTGCCAATCTGTTGTGTATAAAGTCAGTACTTTCATAAGCTGGCGGAGATGGAATCTCTCTAATTATTTTTGTGATTCTGCTCTGTTTTCAGTGAGGGGAAATCTTGCTGGGCTCTGCTAGGAGCTGACAGATCCCGCTGTCGTGTGAAAGGTAATGAATTTCTGCAGGTTTCCTGCTCTTTCCTCCCAGGCTGGCGAAGGGAGCAGGTCCCGTCCAGCCGGGAGAGGCGAGCGCCGCCTTCGCTGCAGACGTGACCTCCCAGTTTGGCTGCTGGCAGGGTGGGAAAAGGGCTTTTTCCTACCGTTTTATTTCTTGCAGAGCTGCCTTTTCAGGCAGTTACACCCTGACACCCCAGCAAAGAGCCTGGGATTCAAAGGCCCTGCCTGTCCCTCGGCGTTCTCCTGGTGCTGCGGGTTTCGGGGCCGGCTCCAGCAGCCTTTGGTGGCGGCGGGAGCGGTTGTTCCCTGCTCCCAGACCAACCCGGGCACCGACCTAATTGCAGGGCTGGGCTCGGTTGCCTCAAAGCCCCTTGTTCCCACTCATGTGCCAGCCTTGGTAGCCGCTTTTATGGCTTAATGCAGGTCTTTGCATAGATGCCCTGAGGTGCTGCTGGCTTTAACATTGACTTTGTGTCAAGGGTCTTTGCTCCGAGGCCGGGGACCCTGGTAGGGGACCCTGGTAGGGGCACCCGCGTTGCCTCTTCTCCCCCTCCCTGTGTGTTTTGTGCCAGGCTTGGGATTCACCAGCAGGAGCCAGAGGGCTCGGAGCGTTGCAGCCCGCGCGTGCTCCGTGCAGGACTGCAGCTGGGCGGCCCAGGGACAGCATTTGAATAATTTAATACCAGGCTGTGACCAAGCCTGCAGAAAAAGGGTAAAGGAAACAGAGAGGCCCCCAGCCCCGAGCAACAATAGCTCCTGAAAGGACAGGCCGGGGCACGTCGGTGCCGCCGCAGGCAGCGCGCGGCCCAGGCAAATCGGCCGCTCGCATTCCTGGCGGCGGCGCTTTGTTCCCGCGCGGGCGCCCGCCGCGCTGCGGGGCCTGTGTTTGCTGCCCTCCGCCCGGGTTTCTGTGGTGGGAATGGCAGGAAGAGCTGGGCTCTGCTCTCGGGGTGTCCCGGTTTATCCCATTAGTGGTGGCCGCGGGGCAGGCAGGAGGGTGCTGGGCACGGGGCGAGCTGCTTCCGTGCAGACCCGTCGGGGCCGCCCGTTAACGTTCACCGCGTGTCCTGGCAGCAGCGCCCGGAGGCCCCGGAGAGCCAAGGGGCACAAGAAGCCGTATCCAGGACGGCACCCGATGCCCTTGCGCATCCTGCTGAGCCCGGCCCTCGCTGGCAGCAGGACGTGGCCCCAGGCTCCCCGTTTGCCTCTGCTCCCATTCCCGTTCCCACGGGGCTCCACGGAGCCGCAGCCGCCGGCCATCTGTCCGGCCGCCCCTTGGTGCTGCCTCCCCGCGGGGACAAGTCCCTGGGAACAGGGAGATGCTCCCTGCTCCTTTCCCCAGGGCAAAATCGCAGCGTCTCCAGGTGCCAGCGCGTCCAGTCGCTGGCCCCGCACTTGAAGGTAAAGGCGGGCAGAGGAGTGACACAAGCAGGGACACCAGGAAGGGGCGGATGGGGCAGAAATGCAGCAGGGCCGGGGCTGCTGGGCTCGGGGACAGAGCTGTCACTGCAGCAGCCCTTGGCCTGCGTGGGGCTGCAGACAAAGGCTCTGCAGCGACGTGGAGCGGGATCCTTAGGGAGATGGGAAAAGGAGGGCGCCTTTGTTGCAGGGTCTGACACCTCCGTGCATCCTGCCAGCACCTTCTGACGGCTTCGTCGGCTCCTAGCTAATTAGCAGAGGCGCTAATTAGCCTCGGCCTGGCTGGCATTATAAACATCAAAGGGGTGCAGCAAGGAGCGATCAAAGCGGGCTCTGCGCCGTGCCCGTTGTGGGGGCGCCGCGGGGCTGAGCCGGTGCCGCTGCGCACACATGGGCACCCGCGGCCCTGCCGCTGCCCCCGCCAGCCCGCGGCGCTGGTTAATGTTCAACTCGTTGGTCCCGGCCAACAGCAGCTCCCGGCCTCTGGAAAAGGCCCCGCGGTGCCTCGTGTGCCCAGCAGTGCCGGCTGTGCCGCTCTCCACATGTCCAGTGCTCAAAGCTCCGAGGATCCTGCAGGGACAGGGCAGATCCCACCGCGTGCCCAGCGCCAGGGCAAGCCCCAAAGGGAGTCCCCCATCCACTCGCTCTCACCGTGGGGAATTTATTGGAAGCAGAGCCCGCCAGGGCGAGGAGCAGCACGAGCTCCTGGAGTGCCGGCCTCGTGCGGGCGTCCGCCGGGAATCCCTCTCCTCTGCCATTTGCTCATGGAAAACTGCCCGTGTTTGGGTCCGTGGCAACTTCCCGCGCTAATGGGCTGGAGCGCGCGGTGGTGGCGCTGACAGGCGCTCGCAGCCCGTCATCTGCTGTGCTCCCTCTCCAGGGACGGGGCCGAACGCTCCCATATGCCGCTCGGCTTTGGAAGGAGTCAAGTGGGGGCTGGAGCCTGACAGGTTTTCTTTTATTCTCCCTCCAAGTCCCTGCTTGGGGATGAAAGAGCCCGGCCCGGGGGCTGCTGTTGGCTGCACAGAGGCCATCGCGGAGCCTGGGGCGTGAGCAGAGGCAGGACAAAGGCTGAGCCCGGCCTGGGGTGCATTGTGCATCCCGGGAGTGATTCCAGCCTGGCGCGGGGCATGTTGTGCATCCTGGGAATGACCCAAGCCTGGCCCAGGGCGCATTGTGCAAGCCGGGCTCGGGTCCTTCCCGGGATGCACAATGCGGCCCTTGGGGGCCCGGGTGTCCCTAAGGGTGGCTGTATTGGGCTGGTGGTACCCAGGGATGGCTGTGCCCTATGCGGTGATTCCCTGGGGGGCTGTATCCCATGCAGTGGTACCCAAAGTCGGGAGGTATCCAGACCCCAGGGGTGTCTGTGCCCCATGCAGGGATGCCTGGGGGTGTCCATGCCCCATGTGACAGTCCCTGCTCCCCGGGGATGTCTGTGCTCCATGGGTTGGGTCCTGGGGGTGTCTGTGCTCCGTGCACTGATGCCTGGGAGTGTCTGTGCCCCGTGTGGCAGTCCCCAGTGACCGGGGGTACCTGCACCCCGTGTTGTGGTACCCAGGGGTCCCTGCACCCCGTGTGTCAGGTCCTGGGGTTGTCCGTGTCCCATGCACTGGTGCCCGGGGTTGTCCATGCCCTGTGTGAGGGTCCCCGCTCCCCGGGGGTGTCCATGCCCCATGTGATGGTTCCCGGGGGGTGCCGGCATCCCGTGTGTCAGGCCATGGGGGTATCCGTACACCATGTACTGATGCCCAGGAGTGTCTGCACCCCGTGTTATGGCACCTGGGGGTGCCCACACCCCGTGATTTGGACCCTGGGAATGCCAGCACCCCGTGTTATGGCACCTGGGGGTGCCCGCACCCCGTGTTATGGCGCCCGAGGATGTCTGTGCCCCGTGTTATGGTACTCGAGGGTGTCTGTGCCCCGTGCACTGATGCCCAGGGGTGTCCGCACCCCGTGTGACGGTTCCTGGGGGTACCCGTACCCCATGTTATGGTACCCGGGGTATCCGCACCCCGTGTGTCGGTTCCCGGCGGTGCCCACACCCCATGTTATGGCACCGGGGTATCCGCACCCCGTGTGACGGTTCCCGCGCCCCCCCGGAGGTCGCCGCGCCCGGGGGGGCGGGCAGCGGGGGGGAGGGCGCTGCGGCACCCGGCACCGACCCG
>JAUBOD010000479.1:600287-610523 GCA_032353885.1 Nothura maculosa | reverse complement strand
TTTCGCTTTTTTTCTCTCTCTTCTCTCCCCTCCTCTCCTCTTTTATCTCCTCTGCTCTCCTCCTCCTCCTCCTCCTCCTTCTCCTCCTCCTCCTCCTCCTCTCCCCCCCCTCCTCGGTTCCCGCTCAAGCCGACACGGTCCCAGCAGGACACACAGGGCCGAGCCGAGCGGCGGCTGCTCCCAGCCGTGTCCCACAGGCAGCCAAACCCCTCCGTCCCCCCAATCCAACCCCTCCCGGCTGCTCCACGCGCAGCAGCGGCACCCGCAGCCTCCGCAAATGTCAATGGGCTCCTCGAGCAGCTCTTGACCTTCCGCGCCGGCAGCAACCGCTTCCAACGCCGGCACGGAGCCGCGCGGAGCGGCAGGAGCTGGAGATGCTCTTAGTGCCGAGGGGGGAAAGAAATCAATTCGATGCTAAATTTAGACGTAAATATCAGGTTTAAAAATAAGCTTCCTGGAAACTTGTTGGTGCAAAGATTTTTAATCTCTTATTTATTTATTTGTTAATACCAAGGCCTGGAAGCTGGAGCAGTTTCTCTCAGCCCCTCCCCAGGTCCCCACGGCTTTGACTCCGGCCAGGAATTTCACAGGCTGCTCTAAATGGACAGCAAAAAAAAAAAGAGCTATTCAGTAACCTATAAAAGCAGCCAACCCCATTTGGGGCTTGGTTTAAGACCGCGATCATATCAGCGATGCCCTTATCTCAAATAAACACCCAGCCCTTTCCAGCCCTTACAAGCCCTGCAGGATGGAAATTGGGGAAAGAAACGACCTCAGCTCCCTGCAAAGTGCTGGAGGCGACGGCAGCGTTTCCAGGGGGACTCGTTTGCTGTCCCGGAGCGGCGGCTCCCACTGCCCGGATTTGCCTGGATTATTGGAGCTGCTCCCTAAAAATGGCTAAAAACGGACGTTAATGTTTTACTAAGGATAAAAACCTACCACTATTAACAGCTTTTATTAAAGCCTGGAGGACACACGTCCCTTGTCCCCGGGGCCTCTCCCTTTTAGGCAAGTGGGGCGCGAGCAGGAGGGCAGCGAAGGAGAGAAATCTGAGGGTTTTTAAGCTGGGCCCAGGCAAAGCTCGGTGGGATTCGCCCATCCCGGCGCTCCTCTCGGGACAGCAGCCATCCCCGCTGAATTAACAGGCCCAATTGCCTCCAAATTAACTTAAACTAATGAGATAAAGCACTGCAGTGATTTCATTACCTCCAGACCCTGCTCAGAGCGCGGAGAGCGGCCGGGGGGACGTTGGCACCAAGGGCAGCTGGGCACAGAAACGTCACCACAGCCGAGCTGGGCACGGGCGGACACGGGGGTTTAGCGACGCCAAAGGCTCCAGGCCGGGAGCTAAGGGCTCAACGTGAGCCCATGGCCTCGAGGGCCGCTGCCTCTTGCTCCAGCTTTAGGACTCCATAGATCAAGTATTTTTTGTTTTTTAAGGTTAAATACAGCTCACGTTTGTGTTTCAGCCCATCCTTTACGGCAGCTGCGTCCAGCCGGGCCATCCAAAGTGCTTTAATGATGCTGCAACCTGCTCCTCGGGGCTGCTCCTCTGTAAATCATCCCAACCAGCAACCAACAGGGCACTCATTTTCCATTCAGAACATCTTAATTAATGCACTGCCCACCAGAGCGCCACATCCTCCCACTAGCCACCCGGGGCAGGTGAACAAATATGAAAGGAAAAAGACCAATATGAATGGAAACCACCGAATTTAGGAATTTGGAGGCTGTCGGGAGAGCGTTTCTGGAGCTGGAGCTGCAGGCGGGTGCTGGTTCTGTCGCTCCGGGGCCGGGGGCTCCGGTGGGTGTTTGAGGGGAAGCGACAGCAGACGCTGCATGAGGTCCCCACGGGCTCCTTATCACGGAGCTCCTGCTCATCAACATCATCATCATGGTGCAAAAGTGCCTCAAAAAGGGGCTGCGGGAAGGACTCGCCTCCATGGGACGGATATTCCATGATGAGGACGAATATTCCGTGATGAGGACGGATATTCAATGATGAAGTTCCTAAAGCTGCAGCTTCCCCCTGTGGCTGCTTCCCATGCTTGTGTATGGGGAACAAGGATGCAGCAGGTGGAAAAGGTCCCTTTCCACCCAAAGTGGTTCCTTTCAGCCCAATTTCCAGGAAAAGCAGGCGGGCACCAAGAATGTGCCTTAGTTTAATTTATATTAATTTCTCCTCGGGGGCACCGAGCCACTCACGTGTGTCCGGCGCGGCCAGGGGACACGGGTGCCCATCAACCTGCCCCTGTTCTGGGTTTTGTTCCCAAGAGGGGAAAATTTGCAACTGCTCCCGTGGATCAGACACCTGATCACGGCAAAGTAAGGAAAATCGCTCGGCTTCTCTCTGCTGGAAGGTTTCTACAAATAGAACCATAGGAGTCCCCTTTTAAAACACATTATTTAATATTACGCTAATAGCCAAAAACGCTGTTTGCGACACACAGGGTAGTGATGCCAGCACTTGGAATGACGGGAGCAGGGAGCTCCCGGGTCCCTTTCCAGGCTGCCCTTCGTGTCCTGGGAAAGTGGCTGCGAGGAGCAGCGGGAGCCGCCGCGCTCATCCCGACATCCCTCCTCCCACCGGCCCCTTGAATGATCCTTGCAGCCCCTCTTCCCTTCCCAGGAAGCTCCAACATCCCTTCCCGACACCCTTTGGTCCCAAATTCCCTTCCCGGGAAGCTCCTAGACCCCTTTCCAACACCTCTTGGCCCCAAATTCCCTTCTTGGGAAGATCCAACATCCCTTCCCGACACCCCTTAACCCCAAACTCCCTTCCCGGGAAGCTCCAACATCCCTTCCCAACATTCCCTGACCCCAAATTCTCTCCCCAGGAAGCTCCAACATCCCTTCCTGACACCCCTTGGTCCCAAGTTTCCTCCCGGGAAGCTCCAACACCCCTTCCCAACACTCCCTGACCCCAAATTCCCTTCCCGGGAAGCTCCAACACCCGTTCCCGACCCCCCGTGGCTCCGGGCAGGGCCAGCCCAGCCTCGCTCACCAGCACTGCACAAACAGGAGGGCAGAGGGACCGAGTCTCTCTCTTTCTCTTTTTTTTTTTTTTTTGCTTTACTTTTTATTTTTTTCCTGCGGACAAAGAGAAAAAAAAAAAATTTCTAGTTCATACCCGTAGCACATAAGAAGCAGCGTATAGAATCAGTATGTGGTTTAATGAAATACAGCAGCAATTCCCAGTTCTCTCCACAGTGAGCCCCAGCAAACATTGCTGTTTGGTTTCGCCGGGAGCGGCCGAGTCCCACGGAGACGTCGTTCACATCATCATAAGCTTAAAGAAAGAAAAGTCACGAGTGTCTGTAGAAAATGTTAAACTTTGGGCTGTAACAAACTGGGCTTGCGGTTTAACAGCTTCAAAGCTCTGCTTAAAGACATGTTGGAGACGGCAGCTTCCTTTGGAAGGGTTTACACCACGCTCATGTTCATCCCTTTAGGAGGTGCTTAATGTCAACCCAACTGGCAATGGAGCGGCTGGAAACCATCCGGAATGAGGATGTTCTGCTCACCAGCACGGTGAGATGACAGCGCTGATGGCACCAACTGCTCAAACCGGTGGAGGAAAAGCAGCTGAAAACAAGTGACTTTCCCCAAAGGGGAGAAGTGTCACCTGCAAGGAGCCGGGATCCGGATGTGCTCGGGAAGCAGCAACACGGGGCTGGGGATGGGAGGTGAGAAGTGCCCGACCTCTGCTCCGGAGCCCCGCGCGGTGCCGGCTCCCGGGATTCCTGCTCCTGCTCCAAAGCTGCACCTGGAAAGCCGGCCCGGGCTGTGGAGCTTTCCCTTTGCAGAAGATCGAATGGGGCAGGGAAGTGGGGAGAAGCTGTTAGCAACAGGCCATGGAGGAAGCAAAAAAGGGTGGATTTTAAAGAAAAACCTCGCTCCTAGAACAAGGATATGTTTTAATAGTAAAACCTCCCTATTTTTCAAGTAGGCCAATGGCAAAGTCCTACCTGGGTGAGGCTTAGGAATATTTTGGCTTCCCAGTCCTGCTGTACCAGGGCAAAGTCTCCCAGGCTGAGATTCCACGTGGGATGGCCAGTGCCCAAGGACTCGTAGGGATCACAGCGTCCTCCCAGTGACACCGCTGCGACTGGGGCCTTGCAAGCGCTTGGTCTAATCGCCGTGGGACGGGGTTTTACTGAGCCTCGCTCTTAGGACAGCAGCAGGAGGATGAGGTTTAAACCATAGTCTGGGTTCAGATTTGCAGCAGGTAACGAACAGAGGAGAGGCCAATGGTTTATTTAGTAAGAAGGTTAAGTATTCCAGTAGCAGGAACCTTAAGGAACTCAGCGGGAATAAGTTCAAGTCAGAGCGCAGCCCTGGATGGATCTGGGAAGCAGGGGAGGGAAGACAACAGGGATACTGCACGGGAAGCAGCTTCCGACTGGAACCTCGGCTTCCAACAGAAGGTATTCCGAGAAATATTGCAGGAAAAGCCTCAGGGTTTCAGTTCTTTCATAGATGTATATTTACCAGTTTTCACAAAGACTGCAGGAATACGATTATAAACAATAAATTAGGACTTCATGTTGCTATCATTTGGCATAACACAATCAGGCATTTTTTTTCCTTTTTAAATATAAGGCAACACAAGCCAACACATAATTTAATCCGTCTTTAGTCCAATTGCTTAACTTTGCTACCGAGTTATCGCTAAAGAACGGTTTCGAGTACACTTAAAGGAATTTAAATAATGACATAATTAAGTGTACTAACTCACGCAAGGAGCCAGAGAACGTGCTCTGCTAAGCTTTGAAACCTAAATATTTGTTACAGCCCAGAACTACACGTCTAAATTAAAAAAATACAAATAAATGTTTTCTAATTTTTCCATTTACGAAAAACTTTTAAGAATCTCTAGCCAACTATGACGTCACTTCAAAACTTGTATAAGTTCTTTTTTTTATTCTTTTTTTGTTTTTTTAAACTTTTGTATGATGTCTTAAGATTTTAAACCATGCTCGTTAAGGAAAGTTCAAGGAGCAAATACTTAAGGCTTTGTTTTTTCCAAGGGCTGTGAGGGAGGCCAGTGAACGGCAGAGGCCAGTGGGTTCACCCATACACAATGCTACTCAAACCCACACTACCAGGCGACATTCATACAGAAATATTACACTTAAAAGTTACAGTGTAGAGCAATATTTTTAGCCAGTGTACATATAAAGAATCAATGCATTTATTTATTCTTTTTTTTTTAATTTCCAAACTTGATTGTGATCATTATGTTCAAGTATTAGTCTCGTTAACGGAAGGGGAGGGATTTTCTACTTACAACGAACGCGGCTATCGGGAAGGGAAGGGATGGAGGCTGCGGGATGCGGAGGAAAACAAGATGCTGAGGTTATCCCACAGGGATGTCCTAGCGGCCACCGGCTCCACTAGCTGCTGTAAGCGACAGGGGAGAGAACGAACAGAAGTGGTTAGGCACCGAGACTGGGAAAAAATCCAAAAGAAAGGGGTGGGATCAAGAGCTCGGCTAATTCCCAGAGAGTTGTTCCATTAAACCTACTGCGGGGGTTTGAATGGAGAATATGGGGCTGTGGGTGCCACGGCTCCACTCGCCATCCAAGGGGCTCGCGCCGCGTCCGTCGCTGCAGCGGGGTCGTGTCTGGATGTCTCCTCATCCTGCAATGAATTCCAGCTCCTGGACCCTTTTTGGGAATGGAGAGCGGGTTTGGATTCCCTTCACCTCTGGAAGGCCAGATCCCCCCTAGCAGCAGGGGCTTCACCCCAAGGGAGCTTTTACCTTGGCGGAAAGGGAGTGGGGAAGGTGGATGCAGGAAGAGGCGGCTCCCGACATCCCAGAAGGGCCTTTTCCCCCTCGCTCCTATACCCTGTCTGCAAAAAGAGTGCCAGAAAAACCTGCCACGGACTTTGGACCAAGGCTGAACGATAAACGCAGCCGTCTGCAAGAAACAGCAGAAAAGCTTCTTCCTATATTAATGCCTAAATATATACCCCGAGCTGGCTCTCTGCAAATGTAGGCTTTTCTTTTTTGCTTTTTTTTTCAATTAAATAGGCCTCTAGACAGTGCAAATGGTCAATGTTTAATGCATTAATGAAATGGGCTTTGGAGTCGAAAAGAAGCCCCGCTTCCTGACAAATTCTGTTGCTCTTAATCTTCCGAGGAAATGGAGATGGGAATTTAAGCAGCCGGGCAGCTCTTGGAGGAGCTGGCGAACGGATGCAACGGTGACACCCTGCAGCATCAGTCCAGCAAGGAGCTACTGAGCAGAAGGCAAGAAGGGGGATTCGGCGGCGAGGAAACGGCCGTGGCGGGACGTAGTGTGATGAAACTCGTCGGAACAAAAGGCATGTTAAATATTGGATGCATGAAGGAGACAGGGAACACGCAAGCAAAGCTCTTAAATATACAGTATGTCGTCTTCCAACGGGGACGATAATGATCACACAAGTTTGCAAGTTAAAAACGCCTTGCTTATTAATTAAAATTAAGACTAAACCTCTAATTTTGTCTGTGAAAGTGACTGCAGCCTATCTATACCCTGGGTGTTGAATATGAAGATTTCGACTATCGGTGGGTTCGGGTGCTCGGTTCATGGGAGGCCGATGGGCCTTTCCCAGCACGGCCATGCTCTGCTCTCGGAAGCAAGACTGCTGGAAGTCCCCGCTTAGGTAATCCATGGTCTGCATCACGTTGTTCTGGCTGCCCGGCCCCGCTCCGGCTCTGTAATGAGTTCCCCCTGCACAATCGAGCGGCGCTCCCGTCGGCTGGCCGCCGTGGAAAGGCATGGCAAGGTCCTGGGACCCCGAGCTGTCACTGTTGGGAGTGGGCAGAATGTTATTCCAGAGGGGCTGGAAATAGTGCCCGTTAGTATATGGCAAGGGTCCCTGCAACCCGTTCACAGGTGGAGAAGGTGTAGGCTTCTCGATGGGGGGCTTCAAGTTGAACGACTGGCCCATGCACAGTTCTTGAGGGTAGTTGGTTTTGCCCGGAAAACTCTGCCCTGCAATCTCTCTCGGAGGGTGCTTCCCTGCGAGTCCAAGAGGCCCAGCAGCCTCCCCGCACATTTGCTGCAGATGTGCAAGCTGGTGCTGGTTCCACGCGACCGACTTGATCTCGCTCTGGTACGCAGGCGGCACCCTGTTAATATTCACCATGGGCACATTAACAGAGGCAGAAGGAATAGCAGCAGCAGCATGGTCGACAGGGTTTACTACACAGGAAGGCATGGGCGTGGGGACATTGTGAGTAGAGACCCTGGTACTTGCATTGATAAGCAGGTTGCGACTTATAGGGCTGGGGTTTGCAATCTGTCCCTCACACACTGAGGTAGTGCTAATGCCAGCTCTGGCCTGGCAGAACTGGTTAATCTGGTGCACGATGCTGCTCAGGTCCGGTGGCTGGTTCTGCTGCAGGGTGGCAGCCATAGAGAGGGGAATGGTTGAGGTAGACACGGTCACATTCGGCGGCGCGTCTGCATCCGGCAGCTTTCTGCTCCCATGTAAACCTGGCTGCAGCAAAGGGGCCGGGGGGTGCTGCAGGCTCGGGTGTGCCATGGAGGGAGCGTGCGGCAAGCCCTGCGGCTGCGGCATGCCCGGCGGCGGCGGCGGGTGCGGGATCCCCTGAGGGTGCTGCGCTAAGCTGGGTGCCTGTGGTATCCCCTGAGGGTGCTGCAAAGGCTGCGGGAGAGGCTGGGCGTGCGGCAGCGCCTGGGCGTGCTGCAGCGCCTGCTGGCGCGCCAGCGCCTGGGGGTGGCTTAAAGTGCTAGGTGCGACGTACGGGGCGGACGGCGGGTTCATCATGGCCTCGGGCAGCAGGCGCGCGCGCGACCCGTCGAAGTCTTTGACGACGCCTTTGGCCGGCGACTTGACGATGGCCAGCAGGCCCGTCTTGGCGGCGGCCTGCGGCGGGTAGGGGCTGTAGCGCGGGCCCGAGGTGTCGAGGCCGTTGACGGTGCGGCGGAGGTGCTTCCGCTGGGGAACCTTGACGCTGTTGGGGAAGATCTTGATGGTCAGCGGGTTGTTGGCGACCTTCTTAGCATACGCGTCCAATTCTGCTGGGGTAGGATACTGTGCAGATCTCATTTTCTGTGTAGTGTCCCCTGTGGGGAAAGGAAACGGATCAATACTGACTCTGGGAAATAAGGGATCAACCGCAGGGGGAGGAAGTTACACAACACGGGTGGAAAAGCTCCGGGGAATCAAGAAGCAAGAGCTTCATCTTCCCACACCAGCAGATCATACAGCAGCTTCCTCATTCCTTTTATTACCTGCCTACCAACACAGCCCCCAATTCAACTTAAGGCGAGAGCTGCCTGAGGGGGCAAAAGCAACCAATGTTCTCATCGTTTACAGCTGGGCACAAACGAGTAACACGGTATGGGCATCGAATCGTCTCCAGCTTGCAATATTTATTATTGCTTGCGGTGCCGGGCTGGTTTATACTCTCTTGATTTAAGGCTGCCTCCTCGTAACTCTTGGAGCCATTCTCAGAATCTTGCGCGTCGAATTCAGGAAGCAGAAAGTTATGAATTAAACACTAAACCTGGTAATGCTGAGTGACACCAAACAAAGCTCTGCAGCTAAAACCACCCTTTAAATTTCAGTCCTCTTGTAGCTGCTGACATCTGAGAGCACCGAGTGTCCTTTTGTCCATTGGGAAGCCCTTGTTAGTCCAGGTGGAAGGAGGCTACGTAGGCAATATTTTATTATTTGCAATTACTGAAGTGCTGTAACACTGAACTAAAAAGCAGTACGTTTTTAATCCTGTGAGACAGGCACCTAATTTTGCCATTTGATACTAGGATCCTACCCCGACAAAGGCAAAAGGCTTCCAGAGCCAGAGGACAGGGAAAGAGCTTCGTTTATTCCCATTTAGTAGATACCTACCTGGCCCGTGTGCTTGAGCAGCAGTGGGTCACGTATATTTTTGGAAAGAACTTCAGAAATCAAGGGAAAAGCTTGTGCCTCTGCAGCTATAATCTCATTCCTAGCAGGCACTTGGGCTGTTTCCTTACCACAGCTATGCTGCTTAACTCCACAAGACTGCTTCTTTAGAAGTGATTTTATTATCTTCAAATACAGGCTTGCAGCTTTGACAATCCGATTTTGCTATTTTTTTTTGTTCATTTTGCAAACAGTTTACTGAAAAAAAAGTGCCCATCACCTTTGCTAAAATATCCAGCTTTCCATGGCATCCACTGCTGGGCAGAAAGAGCAGGAAACCCCAGCTCAAGAGCAGCCTTGCCTGGCATGTGGATCTCTGACCTGGGAATATCTATGTGCTCCAGTGCTGGATGCTGCCAGGCAAATAGTCCATCCGAAAATGCCCCTTTTTAAGCAAACTGCCTCTAAAAGGCTCCTGGATATGGATAAAGCCTAAGGACAAACCATCTTTTCATCACTGCCTTGGTGTCCCGTAGCTTCTTGTCTTCACATGCAACAGAGATCCCCACTCCCCTAGGGAGAAACTAAGGGCCAAAAAGTAGAAAACAGCACAGATATCGAAAGGAAAGATAATTATAGAAATATCCAAAATATCTTCTGTGTAATGGGAAGCTTTGCAAGCAGGCTGTGTTCAGCAAGGCACGTACCACGGTGCCACTTAGATCCTTACTCTGGCTGTGCTGTCTAAATACTGGCATGCACCAACCTCTCCCTTTATCAGAGGACACAGTAATTCAGTATTAACCTAAATATCCTCCTGCTCCTGTCCCCTGTATCTTCCATGGCAGGCAGGTAGCTTCTATAGATGAAACAGATGACCATGTGCAACACACTACTGGAAAAGAGCCAGATGTTGGAACCCTTATTTTCTCTATATTATGGTTTATGTGACCATTTTCCCACAAAAATGGGAAATTCTCTTCTCTTTCAAACTAACTCAGCCTTTCTGCTTGGGCCTGATCAGGATGATGTTTTTGTCCCAAGACACTTACAGATGTTGGGTTTCACTAGTGTTCCCATATGCAAGGCTGAATGACTGAAACGGGTAACAAAAATGAGAGAAAAGCATTAAGGGTGATCAAGAATATCCTACGAATCAATAAATAACAATTAGGTCAGCTAAGTGCACGGAAAAATAGCTGCCATAGACTGGAAGAAAACTGTGTTATGTGGGCCATGAGTTCTGCATTGGGACATTAAATGAGGAGGAGAATGGCAGAGGAGTAAATGACATTAAAATAAAATAAAATAAAATAAAATAAAATAAAATAAAATAAAATAAAATAAAATAAAATAAAATAAAATAAA
>JAUBOD010000479.1:568183-587791 GCA_032353885.1 Nothura maculosa | reverse complement strand
TCCATGCGCTGCCACAAACGGGCACTTTGGGACTGCCAAAGGAAACACGGGATATTCCCCTCTCCAGCGGCACCTCCGCAGATCTCCAGCATCATCCTCGCTCATCCCACCCTCTATAACAGCCCAGAACTGTGATCATGACTTACAGAAATCCTTGTGGCTGGATCTGACAGAAGAATGACAGGTTTTCCTTTTAAAATCTCATTAGAAGTTACAGAATATGGGAGTTCCCCAAGGAGGAAAGAAGCTATCTTCCTTTGTTTCTTGCAAGCTGATTCCTTTTTTTTCAAAAAAAGTGCTTTCAGAGCTAACTTGGAATGAATTTGATCTATATGCGAGACACAGAAACAAGCCAGACATTTGGTAGATACTGGGAAATATGTTTCGAGTCCTGTTTGAAAAATAGATTCCACAGAAAATGAGAAATATTTGCAAATGAGGATTAGGCAGAATGCATTTTACTTCATACAAATAACGTGGATTCAGTTTTGTTTAAGAGAAACGGTGACTCAGGCTTAGGAGCACAGGTGTTATTGTGCTTTTTGCACATTTCAAGCCAGCCACATGCAGGGTGTGAATTCCAGTTTCTAGCACTATGTACGTGTACCATTCTGACCCATACAATTACACTGTTAGCTGATTTTTTTTAGTATTTAGCTATCTTGATACTGGATTAAGGTGTGACCTACAGTGGAATTGTAGCAATTTATTTACCAAGGAGATTTTTACTTAAGCTGCAAAACTGAGATCTGTGTCTGGTTCCCTGCAGTGCTGCAGCCTCCCAGCAGGCCCTGAACACATCGACCCCTAGATCCACATTTCATTATTTAAAAGCTCTGGTTTCTTTGGTTGGAGGCACTCAGAGGGCTACTGAGAACCCCAAATGGGAGCTGCAATACAAATATAAAACACTTACCAGCAAAAAATGCAAAGCAGATGAATGCAAAAGAGATGGGCCAGGAGCTGCTATTCTTGGTGGAAAGCAGCTTCCCACCAGCCTTTAGAAGAAGGTTTCGCTACCGACAGGCCAGAACAGCCACAGGGAAGGCAAGAGGAGCGTGCAGGACCTTCCCAAAAGCTCTGCACACCACAGGGGCCGGGGAGTTGAGTCTGCAGGGCGAGCAGAGCCGATTTCCGCGCGATCTCCCTCTTCCAGCAGCCACGGGACACGTTCACATTCATGGAAGATTTCCTATTTCACGAGAACACTCAACACAGATGAGGTTGGAACCGTACGACAGCCAAGGAGCCGTCCCTCTGTACGGCCAACACAACCCGTTGGGTCGGGTGAAGAACACGAGCAGGTATCGGTCCAGCAGCGTCTGCAACTCGGCTGCAGGGAGAGCACAAATGAACCTGCACTCACAACCTGGAGCTCCAAACCCTGCCTTGGAAAAGCCACGAGCAGTTCTGACATCTGCTCCCCATTGCAGAGCGGGAGGCAGCAGAAACCTTGGAAGACTCTGGTCAAGCAAATCTCTGCTCGAGCAAATCCTCAAAAAGAAGCAGGACACTCAGGCAAGCCCCACATCGTGGCTTGATTTTCATTTCAGACAATCCATCTCTCCAACCGTGAGTAACCAGGCTAGCAGCTAAAGTCAATACATTTAAAAAGTGCATTTTCAACCTTCAATTAACTGCGTTAATACTGTTTTTAACTATTTGATTGATAAATGCTCTACAGAAGCTGTAATTAATGTGTTTTTTCTTGGAAGACATACTGAACCCCCCTCGGCACTCAGACATTTAATGAAAAGTCATTTATCAGCTTGCTCTGAAGAGCTGCATCTGACTCCTTAATGCACACCGAAACAGGCACGTGCCTTAAAGCACTGCTCGGAAAATGGAATGCACACCACCAAATTGAAAATGCCATCGGATCCGATTCCGATTTGGATGATCCGATTCCGATTTGGATGCAGATGACACCAAGCAGGGCTCATCTGGCGACACGCAGCGAACGATCTAGGGCTTAGCCGGGGTTCTCTGCCCTGCCCTGCAGGGCATTTGCAGGCTGGTTTTGCAGAAGTGAAGGCAGTGCTGTGGTTCTGGACACTGGACAAGGCTCTCCGTTCTGCTGGGAGCCTTGGGAACCTCGGCTCGCTCCGGAGCGGCACTCGGGAGCGCTCCGGGAGGCGGCGTCTCCGCAGTTCAGTCCGGACGTGTGTTCAGCTGCTCACAAAGCAGACACAAATGAAGTGCTTAGGAGAGTCCAAATGCTGATTCTTCCAAGTTGAGCATTGCTTTAGTCGTTGATATATGAAAAAGAAAAATAGCATTTGGGAGGAAAGGCTTGACACCACAGAGCACTTCATGTTGGTATCAACTGCTGGGGGATTAAGCAACCTTCCATGGATAAGTCAAAGCCTAAAATCTAAAGTCACATTCCTGGAATTATGGGCTACGAATATCCAATGCAGCAATTGTTGTGTATCCCGTGTGCTGGCTGGAATTTCGGGATTACACATCTCCATTGCACACATAAGCCTGCTTCCCATTTCCGCAGCGCCTCCCTCTCTTCCAACTGCCTTTTGATGCAGATAAAAGCAAGCGCAGATTGTAACTGCTGATACAGAAAGGTGCAAAACACGCTGCTGTTCTGCACTAAAAAAAGGAGTATTCGGGTCCAGGCTGCTGGAGCATATCAGGAGACTGGAATTTGGAATTACAAACCTAGAAACTCCAAAGCAATGCTTTCCTATTTGATCTCATCAAAGCAATTAGCGAAGGAAAAAGCAAACAGAAAGAAACGGCATCCCACAGCCTAAAGTCTAAAACTGCCTCACGTATAATGTGGGAGCAGCTGATCTCATGCAAACATCAATAGAGAGAGAAAATAAAGCGGGAAAGTCACCCGAGCTCTGAATCCAGCGTCCCCACAGACGGCTGCTTCAGGCTCTGCCAAGGAGTAACAGGAACCCGTTTGGGAGGAAGGAAGCCACAGGAAGCACGTCCCCGGTGCCGCAGCCAAGGGCACATATTTTAAGTCTCCAGCGAAGAGCAGAGGACGAAGCTGCTGCCAAATGAGCGAAAACATATCCAAAATGCAGTGGCTATTTCAATAAATAACTTATTACTGCCCCTGTGATAGCGCTCCGCGGATCCGTGAGATTCTGGTAAAATGAGAGTCTCATGGAGGAGCCCTGAGGGGGACAGAGCCCTGGGACAGGGGGCACAGGGAGCTCTGGAGGCTCCTTCTCTGGAGATCCTCTCTGGATGCGACTGGGTACCCCGTGCTCTGGGTGTTGGGGTTGGACTAGACGATCTCCAGGGGTCCCTTCCAACCTCAACCATCCTGGGATTCTGTGTGAGAAGTGACCAAAAGGCAATTCCCCAGGAATGGGGCATCCCCACAAATACATGTCTGCCTTGGGAGAATGAAGCTTTGCCCAAGTACCAGTGCAAGCAGAGGCAGCAGCCTTGTAGCACAGCAAAAAAAATGACCCCTATAGAACCAGGTTTTGCAATAGAAAGCATTTAAATATCTTCAGGCTGCATGCTTGTGGAGCTGTCTAACTATAGAGAATGAACTATTTTAGATCAGCTCTAGGCTAAAACAATCCAGCTCTCTGCATATCACTAATACATCACCCAGAATCCCAAAGAGTTTTAAAGTGTTTCCTTGTGAACAAAGAAATTGGCAGCTGTCATTGTAACAAGCGGGGCTGACAAGTCTTGCACGAGATGAAAAAGCTCTCCAGATGTTTGTTTAAAATGAAACTCAGAACCAGCACAAACCAGATTTTAACACTTAATAACCCTTAGGATAATTTTCATGAGAAAAACAGTAAAAGGGTTCCATCCTACCACTCAAACTCTTCAGGAATTTGTACGATTAAGAAAGGTTTCTTGAGGAGAAAGGATGAGAATCTGTGATCATAAACGTGAGAATCGGCTCTTACTTCTAGATCTCCAGGTCACAATTTTAAGGACAAACAGCCCCACTATGAAACTTGGTGGCTGCTAAGGATATTGCTTGCTCCTGTGCTATCCACTTCAATGGATGTCCAACACGTGCACTGGGTCATCACATATGAAGGAAGCCTCGGACCCACCTCACAAGATTGCTCCAAACTGCCCTGAAAAAGTGCCTGAAAACCCCATTCTAAACCTTAAGATTCTTTTCATTCTGCCTTTTTTTTCCTTGAATGCCTCTTGATTGTGCAAGAGCCGAATATTCAGTCGTCAATCGCGGCGTCCTGGCCTGACAATGCCTCTGGAATGAAGCAAAGAGAGGGCAGATTTCCCAATGGGAAGATGCTTCCCTGCAAGGAGAGCTGCTCTGCTGCAAGGGAGAGACGTGAGGAGGGAAAGTCATAAACCTGAGAACTTTTCCCAAGGTCACTTTGGGATGCTGAGTGCTCCCCATCTGCAGGGGAAAATTGAGATACCTGTGTAGCTATGCGTGTACATTCACTAAGTGGCAACAGCAGCCCTCATTAAACCAAACTGCTGCTCAGCATGAAACAGGGAAGTGGGAAAGACGATAAAACCCACTAAAGATAAGAAGAAAAGCGCTGGAGCCATCGCTGTAAGGGTTTTCTTTGCAGCAAAACACGGCCATGTGATGAGGAGAGAGTGTTCAGAGCCCCTGGATGACTCAGGATCAGGCTATCCCAGCTGCAAGGACAGACATCCAACGGCTCCCAACTTGCCAGAAAGAGGAGATTCTGCTTCCACTCAGACAGGGGCAGACGCCGGATCCCATCAGCAACAGGGGATGTGAAGACCCTGCTACCCCACAAGGTCTCTAGCACATTGCAGTTCCTCGGGGCTTTGCATGAGAGGCTGTTGACAAGCGGCAGATCCTGCAGCCCAAAAGCATCACGAAGCAAAAACCCTGCCCGCAAATATATCAGTTACGGCAGTGCCCTTAGCAGAAATGTTTCTTGCCTGTTACAGTGATCTGAAAGACACTCTGGGCAAAATTTCAAGCTATGACAACGTGATCGTATCGCTTCTGTGCTGTACTCGCTGCACAAGCCCCTGATTCAGCAGCATGTAATAAAATCTTCATTTGCATGAGAAGCACTCTCTGATCACAGTCGTCTTCTGTTCCTCGGTCCTCTCGCTATCGGCGGTGCAAAGATGCAGGCACCACTGCTGTTTTGCTGGTGACTAAGTGGGCACATTCTGCATAAGCCTTTGGAAAAAAAGGTCACATTTTAATACAATCTTTTACTAAGACTGTAGTATTTGTGAATAATACAAAGGCAGCATCTATCCAAACGCTTGCAGTGCAAGTTCTGCAAAGTTCCCATGCTGCACATTCGTATGCAGTGTTAATAACTGTGCCACACAAACCCCATTTCCTATCAGTACACAGCAACCACGAGCAGCTCTGGTATCTTGAGCAATCCAGCAGGTCCAGCCTTTTCCAGTTGCTTCGTGTCCTGTCACAGATGGCTGGAGGATGGTGCATCTCAAACTAAAGGAAGGTGAAGTCATGCAAAGAACAGCGCTTTTTACTGCAGGGCGATGAATCCCTGTTGCAAAAAAAGCAATAAAAACAACTGTGCTGTTGTCTCTCTTTCCAAAGACCATTAAAGCTTAACCACGTTGGGTAACTTCTTCCTTTGCAGTGTATCGTGAGTGATATATTTATATATTTAGGCAATACCGACCTGTGCGATTAATTGGTTCTCTGTTGGTTTGGAGGGAGAAAGTCCACGAGACTGGAGTTTAGAGGTACTAACAATCCCAAACTCTCCTCCAACCATTTGGTTCCAGCTTCGAGGTTTGTCGATGGGCTGGGTCCTCATCTTCTCTCCTGGGGCAGGCAATGGCACCTCTCGCTTTCAAGTGCTGAATTTGATCACACACCCACCCCTGCACATACACCCCAAGAATCACACCGGACTCCACGCCAAAGCGGGCAAAAATAAATACTTCCCCACAAGACAGCAGCGCGGTCCCCATTTAGACATGTTTGCTTTCCCGCTAATCAAACGCCAAAGAGTTGGGCTCGATGCCAGGCTGATCCAGAAGAGGTGCTAACGATGCCGCTGTCTCCTGTCTATCATGGAATATCTCAGCTAGTCCAGGCCCACGAAATGACGGCCCGGTGACAAGGGGAGCTTCAAAGCTGGCCCCTCGGCAGCCTCAATTTTTGCCCGGATTTTCTAAGCTGCTTTGCTGGCAATTTCTGGCCTGTCCAGTTTGCGAGCGCGGAGTTGTGGCCCTCCCAAAGAGCAGACCTGTAAATGACATCTTGAGGATTAAACTGATTGAGATGCAATTTGCCTAGCAACCATTCATTAGGCAGAGTTCAGAAACGGGCCAGCAATCTAGTCCTGCTCCTTATCTGAGCAGTAAACAGATAACGGGCTCCACTGTGTCCTCTAGCCTCTGTCTCAGACAGGCTGTAAACAGATTTTTCAGAAGTTCAGACTCCTACGGCAAATTGGGAACAATCCTGCTCTCCGAACACGAGGGATTCTGTCTCATCAAGCGCCTTCCGAGCTCTACAACCACGATGATACAAATCAATTTGCAAATGCATTTGCACTATCTGCGTCTCCAATATTTTGGAGAGAACTAAGAGCCTATCCCAATCATCAAAAAAAAGGGGAAAAAAATCTTAATCGCATAACCACTGCCACTGCTTTCCTGATCACTGGAAAAAAATCAATAAAAATCTTATTTCTTTCTTGCAACTTCCAAAAGAAATTGATTTGCACCTCTGAAATCTTTGATAAAGGTTCTGTCTGTCAGGGAAGAAAACAAATGCCACATCCTCCCTCCTTTTAGGTGTCTTTGCTCATAAAATAAGCAAGTAGAAGGTAAACGTCACCAGCTAAAATCAAACTGCCTATTGCAGCTTGAAGGAGGAGCGGAAAAGATGAGGTGAAATCCTGATTTTGCATAATTGGTTCCCCACCTGGCACATGGGATAATATCCTGTTCTGCTCCCAAGTTAAACAACGCAGCTCAGCGAGGACGTATTGAAGCCGCTCTACCTGAACGCTCCTCCTTTGGTGGACGGATCTTCTGGGAAATCACCGTGACAAACAGCCGGCTATTACAATTAAATATGCAAGAAAGAAGAATTAAACTGACCATGAATAATTAATACCCCATAATACGCCTTCAGAAGGCAAGGCTGGCTCAATATTCCCATGGATGTGTCTGCACCCAAGGCGCAGCAGAGCGGGGAGCTTGTGCGTTAGGAGCAAGCCTAAAACACCGCCTAACTTTGTGGCTCCTACCCAATCCAAGCCTAAGTGGCGACCATCTGTGCCTGCCTTCTCCTAACTGCCTCTCACGACGTGGGGAGAGGCTGAGGAGGCGCCGGGGGCGGCTCATCGACATCGCAGAGCTCGCAGCCTTGCCCAGCGCTGCCCATTAAGGAGTCAAAGCAATTAGCTGGCTTCCCAGTAGAGACAAGAAAGCAAACATGACGCAACGCTCGCCTGCAAGATCCTATCAGGCGGAGGTTGGGAGAAAGGAAAGAAAAAACAATCAAAAATGTTTGCAGGAGCGGAGGAATGCGGCTTTCCCAGAGCCTATCTCAACGGGGACGATAGCATCAGCTCCCAGGACGGATCCTCCCGGTTCAAGTTCACCATTCGGAGGCTACAGGACATGAACTGCGGCCGTAAAGCCCCGAGCACAGCCCTGCATTAGCAGCTGCTCATTAAAACGGTGTTTTAAAATACGTTTTCCACTAATACAAACTGCCAAACCACGTCAATATTTGCTCAAGTCCTTATAAAACCGATGCTGAGCTCCAGGCACGTCCCTCTAGACACTGCTGGGTCCACCTTGTGCTAACTGACATACAGGACACACTTGGTTTAGGCATTTAGCTGGAAATCCAGTTCTCTAGAAGTTTCTACAACCAACACGCTGATTGCAAAGCACTTACAGACACACACGTCAAATCCCAGCAGGATTTGTCACCATTAAAGCAGACCGGGCCTTACTGCAGTGCCGAGGGTGACAATCCTACAGTTACAGACACTTCTCCCTGGCTCCAAATCCTGCTCCATTTCAGCTGTCAAACCAGGCGCTGCCGGATACAGCGTCTCCCCTTTCGCTCCATAGGGAACACAAATCAGGAGTTGTTCTACACGGAGGAAAAGCCACGTTGGAAGGATGCAACCTTGATACTAATTTTCTATTAAAAATCAATAGGATTAACTGAAATTCACGAGCCAGCAGGCACTGAGGCAGTTGTATCGCCGACCTTATTGTTGGCTGGAGGAGTGGGATGCAAGGGAGACGACGGTGGGTGATGGGATTCCTGCGGGCAGGACTTGGAGCTGCCCTGCAACAGGCTTCAGGATCCCAGTGGATAATGAGAGGCCCTGTCGTGACGGGGACGGGTGGGTTTTGGCAACACAGTGGTTTTAGTGACATTAGAGCCAAGCTCTAGTGACTTTAGAGCCAAGCTCTAGTGACTTTACTGCTTGCGGTGTCTCCAGCCCATCCGTGGGCACCATGGAGCGAGGATAGCGGCAGCTCCGGCACTTGGGTGCGGAGCTCCTGGCAGGATACCTGGATCTGCAAGCAGCGGGAAGGCTGCGGTGCCGCCGAGCTCTTCCTGCCCTTCATCCTTGCTCGGCAAGCCCAAGGCCATGATAGGACAGGGAGGGATGGGTGCGCAGTGATGGATGCAGGAGCCTCCTCTTGCTCCGCTGCAAAAGAGTCTGGAGAAAGAAAACCATGGAATAGCAGGAGCTCCTCTCCGACGGCTTTGGAAGGGCTGCTCCGGGACAGAAACTGCTAGAAGAGGTAGGGCAGCTCATCCATAAAGAGCTCATCCTGGTGCAAATCCCAGCGTCTTCCCGCTCGTGATCCCGGCTCCCGAGGACCGGCTCGGATCTCCGTTCATTTGCATGGACGTCCCTTTCCGACCGCCAGGATTAATCACCTTGCCACTAAGCATCCTGCAAATATTCCGAGTTTACATAAGAGAAGTTTGACCTTCAGTCACTATTAATGCTAACAGAATAGAAAAAAATTAACCACGGTGTAATAAAAGAGCCTGGATCTGCATTGCTAATGACACAACAACACACGGAAATAGTTCCAAGCACCTCGCCGTGATAAAAGAGCCCATGGACACGGGGATGCAAAGGCAAATGACATTGAGGATTGCAGACTCCAGGTAAACAAGGTGACACACTTAAGCTACGATAACAAAAGTGTTAATAATTAGAAAAACAGTCACCTTAAATTTTAAAATTTCATGATCTCTCATACTTTTTAATGGCTTAGCCTACTTTTCCCAACCTAATTTGCATTAGCAAAATAGGCCTCGTGCTGGGAAGCATTAAAATGGCAGCCCCCCATAGAGACAGGCTCCCTTTACCAAACAAGTCTGAAGGACTAATAAGTATTTAAGAAAAAAAACCTTAAATCCATTAATGCTGTTTAGCAAATATTTATTTAGCGTTAATGCAACCAGCAGAATTCCCTCTAATATGCACCATTAAAGCATCTTATAAAAGCATTTGGAAAGGGAGTCACAAGTGCTCCTAGGGTCTCTCATCCCCTTCTAAAAGGGGTCTCACTCTGCTGCACGGCACCAACCTGCAATGCTTTTCATCCCAAATCTCCAAGTGTCCTTCAATATCCAGCAGACAAGAGGTCTCCGAGCCCCTGGGAGGTGCAGAGTGCCACAGAAATGTGTATGGAGCAGCAAAGCAGAGCATCCCGAGCCTCGTGCGCCTCCAAGTCCAGTCTGGAGAAGGGAAATCCGGGTCCTGCAATTCCATCTTGCGGAGAAAAGCAGCACAGAGACAGTGCAAGAACCCTGACCATCACACACCAGTCCTGGGCGTCCGTCATGGCACCATAAAGGAGGAACAGGAGGAAGCGGCACGTGACTCATGTTCATTTGGATGGTTGAAGGACAAGTTTGCTCTACACTTCTCAATTAATTCTATCTGCTGAAAAAACAGGCTTCTATAATAGCGGTATAAATCTTGGTATTCTGCCTGTATCGAAGGTTCAGATTCTGAGGCAAATACACGGTGTTTTATACAAATATCTGCTCGCTATATTATCTTTTCTGTGCCATCTATGCAAAAGCAGTTAGGAGTTTTATCTAAGCCTCTGAAAGTAAAATAAGTCATTTTCTCCACATCTATGTGATCCTGACAGGAAGAGACACTGCAAATCTGAGAGCTGACGGGGAAGAGCTTGTCTAGTTAGCAGGAATAAAAATACATCTGCATCAGCGCCTGATGTATTTTCAATAAAAAATAAAGGTAGTTGAAATAGTCTCAACTAGCAAAGCCCGCCGACCCACAGGAGACAATAGACACACTGTCAAATTGTCAAAATAGCACTGAGATTGGCATTGTAATTTCCCTTCAGAAGAAATGTCACAGTCAAGAGAGATACTTTAATTGTCACGCATGATGAAAAGTACCTATTGAGGCTTCATTTGCTGTATTTAGCACGAGCACAATAGAGGGCTGGGGGGCTGCACGGGGTATTTTCTGCTATCATTAGCATTTCAGCGTGTCCGTGCCCCACTGGATCATTAGGAATGAACCTGCCTCTCCGATGCTGTATAATAAATATAAGAGATTGTTTTCTTGTGTGAGCTGCTCCTGGTTCTGATGCAGCATTTTCTCCAAGTATTTCGGCCCAAATGTCCCTCCTAAGTGGGGACTCGCAGTAATTACTGCACTGGGCAACTGGAAACTCGAAATGCTGATCCCTTTAAGACAAGACAGATTTGGAAAATGTTATTCCCAGCAGATCCGTCGCTTCTCTTTGAAAGTTAACAAAGCTTAGTAAATAAAGTGCGCGTTCAAAAAGACTTGCAAATGAGAGAAACTCCTTTATTCCTGCCTGAAACACCCTCCAAGAAGCAGTCACGTCTAAGGTTCAGACAAGATCACTGGGAACATTACAAGGCTTTATTTGCAGTCGCTGTAAATGTTCACATCTAATCTCACTGCTGTGAGACTGCACTGGAGTTTTGTTTGGCAAGTCAAGCAGGGTAAAGCGCGGATTATGAACAAAATTAAACACAAAACATTCGGGGAGCTACCTTCCATCCACGGGTCGTGTTTTATGCTCTTCCGCTGGAAATGTTCCATTAGAAACCAATCCAATTTAATTGGTTCTTAAGTAACTGAACAGTCGCTTTAATTTCACTTCAATAGCAATAATTCATAAATCTGGGAGCTCAGATTCTAGCGCAGAATGACAAGAAAATAGAGCAGAACATACTCGAGTAGAACATAAACCCTGCACAAGGAGAGGTGATTTTTCTTCATCTCAGCACATCACCATTTTATAGACATCACAGAGCTACCAAGACATAAATACCCAGCCTGAGGACCTGTCAGCCCGGGGATGCTACACAGGTCCCCAACAATAACTGATTAACAAAGACTAATAAGCAATAGGATTTTTGCTGAACGGGCTGGGATTTTACCAGCAGATGCAATTTCCCTCTCGCACACTAGATGGAAGTATGTAAAATCTTAATTCTTTCCTATCCTGTTCTAAATTGAAGTGGCTGAAATGTATAACACACATGTCACGTTCTGAGAGGGCTTTTTCCTTTTACTTGCAGCCTTCCTCATTGATAATCTGTATGTGAGAAGTGCCCTGAACTTGGAAATTGTGGTGCAAATGAATACCAAATAGGAGAGAAAATACACCAGAAATGGAAATAGATTGTTCACAGTAATATTTCAACTAAATGTATTCCATTTCAAGAGCATTTAAGAAGCACTACTGAGCTCTAGCACAGAAATCCCAGTTACATTTCAGAAAGAGTTCAATTGTCTTAACAAAATAACAGTTCTAAAATTACTGGATAGAAACAGGCATTGGGAAAGGTATTAAGAGGTTCCAGAAAAAGAGTGGCAGTTATGACTGAAGAAAAAAAGAAAATCTAGAACATATTGGGAGAACAATATGGGCAGCACCAACCCCAAGTCTTGCAAAATTATCTAGACACAGATCAGACAAAGCAGCACAAACCAGCGGAGCATCCAAGGGCAGCGGGATTAAATTACACACAAATCTTCTGGAAAGCATCTGAAAAGTGACTTGTTCCAAATCAGGCCATTTCTAAATTTAAACACTGCAAGTTCACAGAGAGGAAAACTAAGATCAAGCAATGGTGTTGCCAGGAAAACAAGGGAATGGGGAAGAGCCCTTTTCCTTTGCCTGCTCCGGCTTTTGCACGTATTGATTTTCCTGCACATTCATTCACAAATGCTCAGCGTAGCTGTGAACAATTTCAAGGTAAAGGATGCAGGAAGCAGCAGCTCCAGGAACACGTCACCTCTTCTACAATATAAGTAAACGCTGGAGGTTCTTCCAGAGCTGTTGAAATGGTAAATCATTAAATAAATAAATCAGCATCAGGCTGGTGAAATGGGAGATAATGTAAGCAAGCAAATAACCTGGTTTCCAGGCCTATGCCACAGGGAAAGCAGGCTAAGCTGAGCTCTGTTCTCTCTAAAGCCCGGGCTTTGTCTTCACGGACCTCATTTACCTCTTGAAACTGGAGAAATACCAAGTAAACACAAAGAGGAGCGGGCTAATTACACCTGGTGCAAGGCAGCGCTATTAGAGGCCCAGCTCGAGGCTTCGTGGGGAATGTGTTCAATGGATCTTGCAGTAATTGCAGGCAGGAAAACTAAAATAAAGAAAAAGGGGGAAAAAAATGGGAAAAAAAAAGGGAAAGGCACTTCAAGATTATCCCAATTTAGAAGACCAAAACCTAAGGAAACCAGTGACAGAAAAGAGGATGGATTAAGACCGACAACTTTGCTGGATAAACGAATAACAAACTAATCAAGAAGGGCTCGCATTTCCAGATGTCAAACGTATTTTTTTTCCTATCTCATGTTTTTAAAAAGATTAGCAAAGGAGGAAGTTTAATTTGGAGAATGTCAGTTTGTGTCTGTGTCAGTTTTTGAAGAGGCTGATGAGATGCCTTGCATCCAGCTGGATTTCAAAATATATTTATGGAATTGGGCTGATACAATAATTATCCAAATAGGCACAAACTAGCTGGAGAGAGGAGCAAAAAAGCAGCAATGAGCAACGGCCCCAGGACAGGGCAAGGCTGGGATATGGGAATCGCTTCAAATCCACGCTCCAAATTTAACGGAATGGAAGCAAGAACATGGACAACACACGGACACCTGCTGCTGCACACAGCAAAGGATGCTCTGATGTATCAGGTGCAGGAAATGGAAAACAACCCACAGGACTGAAGAGGGAATTATGCAATATGCATGCAAATAAGAAAAAATCATAAAATATATAGAGCTATTCACTGTGTTGTAACCCTATCCCTAGCAGTAAATCATTTTTCTCTGCCAGGAATTCCACATCATCCACATGAGGAATTGCTTGGGGAAGGTTAAACTGGGTTGGGAATCTTGATGAGGAGCAGAGGGAAGAGACACCCAAGTGTCCCCCCGTCTCACGACACAACCCCGAAATACAGGAGAAGCAAAATCCCAGGAAACAGCTCAATGCAAGTCCCAGTGTGAGCAGCCACGTACGTCATGTCACCTATTTCCACTTGCTCTCACATGGCTCCCAAATTAGAAACAATCAGAATCCGACTGGAAACAATATACAGCATCTTAATTGGGCTGGCTGTACCACATACGTCAGCAGCACATCACTCGGTAGATCATTTTTTGGCCTTTTTTTTTAAATCCTAAAAATAGTTTCACTTTCATGGTTCACCTTCTCTTCATCACGCTGCTAGAGACATCCCAGGAAATTAAAAAGTGTTTTCACTCCTTTCATGCAGGCCTCAAACTGAACGTGCTAAAGACCTGGGCTGCTCCGGAGGCAGGATTTGGGATTAACTCTATTTGATAAAACTTTACTCAGATGTGTTGCCTTTACTGGAAAAGTTTCCCAATAGTACGGCCATCAGTGCATCTGCTTAAAGGCTTGCAGCAGTTTATCTACAAATAAAGAAATTAAGGCAGAAGTAAATCAACTCTTCTATATGTTCCCAAGCATTGCATTGCCTTGCACACTCAGAAGGATTTGTGTTTAAGTGAGGGTGAGCTGCTGTTTATGATTTGAGGAATTATAATGAAATCTCTTCCAATTTTCATCCCCCAACACATCAGATCAAGTAATCCACGTTAATTTTATTCTCTATCAAAATTAGACCTTATCTGATCAAATTATGTTGGTGAGAAATTACTCCAGGCGCAAAATATCCCTATTTTCTTCGCAAACCCTGGAAACTTGACTAATTTTCCAACGCAGTACAACCAAGTTAAGCGTGGGGAATACATAACTATTCATAACTCCTGAGCGCAACAGCAGGAGAATAATTTTAGTAACAATACACCAAATACAAAACGAGAACCGAGGCATGAAGAAATAAACAGATACAACGAACTGAGCGACAGAAATCAGCCCATGGAGCCCATAAAACCCAATCAACCATGCGCCACAGCCTATTTTCAAAGTGTTCATTTCAATCAAATGACTAAAACCACGAGAAAAAGGTGGCTGAAGAACACACCAATCTCTGTCAAATCCAAACTCAATTAGGTGAAGGCAAAAATGGGGCCAAGCTAGACCTATTTCGGATAATAAGTTTAGTATTTGAAGAATAATATGTCTGTTGGAGAAATATCTCTAGACAAAATTAAAAGCAACTCTCTCTAATCACCATCAGCAGAACAAGTTTTCAGTAATGCTCTTGCTCAGTAGCTACTCAGCATTTGGACAACTGTTTTTTCTGAATGAAGGAAGGAAAAAAAAAGACCAGTGTGACAATTCATTTAACATTTCTGTTCAAATTCAATTCAAATTCAGGGGTAGGCAATTTTTAAAAATGCTCACATAAAGGATTAAGATTTTAACATGGAAACTATCAAAATACAACGGGAAAACAAGTGTGTGGCACATCACAGTCCAAATACAAATTTCAACTACTCAATTTGCCACTTTGAAGGAAACTTAAAATGATTGAAACTGCAAACAGTGACGTAGGTCATTATTGATGCCCAAATCTTCCGTGCACCTTCAGTGGTACCTGACTCCCCAGCAATCCAGGGCAGTGCAGTATCTAAATGAACGACTACTTTGTTAACAAAGTACACTGGGAATGCAATTACTCAGAAATATCATCTACCTGTTACGTCAATGACGCAAGACAAGATTATGGCTAAATTCTCGCTGGTGTTTATGTCAATTCTGTGAGTTCCAGAACCCTTGAAATCACCAAGCTTCAGAGAAAGCCTAAAACGGACCCTGTTCTATCCCCCGTCCTCAATATTGAAGCGAGGTGTCTGAGGATGGGAACACGGGAGCTCTGCAGGGTGCAGGACGTCCCAGCAAAGGAGTCGCTGCCACCTGCACCTTCCCCCTTCCCCAGGTCCACGGGCAGGACAGTCACGAGGAAAGGTCAAAACGGGAGAAGCATTAAGTAAAAACGGAAAAAAAATAAGGTGAAAGAGGAAAGCACATGGCAGGAAACAAATAGAAGAGTTTCCATCACATATCCAGGCATTTGGGGACGTGCTGTTGAGAACAGAAGCTGAGGCTTGAGCGCGTTTCAAGGCAGTCTGCGCTGCTGGCACGTGCAGACACTTCAGCCCCTCGCAAAGTCCTTCCTACCGCTTGAACCTGATCCCTGGCAAGAGCTCGGAGACAAACGCAGGTTAAAATGAACAAGCACAAAGTCTACCTATCAAAGGATAACAGGAAAAAAAAAACAAATTAGAACTGATTTTAAAGCAAGAATGCAAATTACAGAAAAAGCAAAGGGCCCGTAGTTTTACAGGCGCAGAAAAGCAACACTATGTGGACAATCCCTAGCATTGTTCATCCTGTTAGCAAAAACCAGCAGCCCAGGCTGTGCCAATGCACAAGAATTGTAAATCTGTTTGCAACACACAGCAAAGAGGAAATCAAAAATACCATCTTATGAAATGCTATTTATCTTGTGGTAAGTATATTATTTATTCAATTAAGAAAATCACAAAAGGACGGAAGCTGTATTGTAAGTAAGGTTACTATTTAACGTCAATAATAAAGCAGAATAGATTATTATGAGAATTTATGCACCTGTCTTCTCTTTTTATCTCGGCAGAAAATGGTTTTTTTTACACTTCAAAAGCCATGCAACATAACAAATAAAATATATGCCAAGCATGAAGGCACAGAGCACATGCCAGCATCTTGCAGCAATCATCTTTCCCATGTCACCCGCTAGGTCAGATTTAATTATTTTTGCTTCATTCTGATAATGCACATTCTTTGTCTCAAGACTCTCAGGCTGGCTGCAGTTGAGCTCAAACAGGCTTCTTCAAACAGTTGAGAATATTGCAAACATTTGAAGCAGGGCTCACCTATTCATCAACTGATATTCCAGCTCTAGGTCTCTCCACCTACTAATCCCCCCAAAAAGGTGGATTCTCTGATTTCTCACCTCAGGAATTACATAAAAACACACAGTATAAGCATCAGTCAAATGTAATTAGCCTTTCTTTCATTAAGACTTTTTTTCCCTAACTTTCATCCACTCGGAATTACAGGAGAACACTTCATTCCCCGTGGCTTGCTTTCTGTTGTGGCTACTTTTGTCTTCCCAGGGTTTTCAGCCCCTCAGGGCTCCCTTTACACAACACCAGCCCCAACCAGGTGCTATTCCCGCTCCTCTGCTCTCCGGATTGTTGGCAGTGAGAGCTTGTTCCCTTTGTCTCCAATACCTGTAGTATGTTTAAACAACATCTTGCCCTCTGCTTTATATATTTACTTAATATATTCACTTTCTAGTCGGGGAGGCAGCTCCACTTCACATTTTTAGAGCTCATTCACTAGGAGCCCTTCCTACTTTCATCAATTCAAGGAGCACCACGTGAGGATCAGTCCACTGGGACAGCAGGATCCTGCAGTCTGCACTCTCAAGTAGGATTTTTTTTCAGACAGAACAGAATTAACCTCCACTGAATGCAGTCCATGATTTTTTTCTCCCCAAAGGCTTCTTCATGAATTTATTTTTCATAACATTTATGAAGGACTCTCCAGTTGCTTCCTGCACACCTGGAATGACAAGCTCTGGACTCTAACAAGTGCAATCTCTTCGGGGAGAAAAGCCCTGATCCAAACCATATGCATTGAAAGGAAGGAGGAATTACGATGCCCCTATTCCCCAACTGCCTAAGCAGCACAGATCACAGAATTTGGCCAATCAGTAACTAAATCAGATATAATATCTATGGACCATATATAAAAATCATGACGCCCTGTCAGTCCAGTTAGATTTATTCAGTCATCACAGTCGCTGTAGCAGAAATGACATCATGCAGGAAACCAACCTTGTTTGCTGAAAGAATGTGCTCCGTGGAGCTGCTAAAGAAACAGGGAACACCGTTCATTGTGAAAGAGGCCCAAGTGCTGTTGCATAAAGTTTTCCAAATAAACTTACGTTTTCTTGAGACTTCAGCTGTGATTAAAAAATAGCAGCATCACAAAATGTGAGTGCAATAAACTACTACTGAATTTGTTGATGCTGTAACTGCAAGCAAGGCTATATTTGTAATTTATCTTAAAGCGTGTACTTGGTAGTTAGAGGCAATATCAATAGGAGGATAAACACACATTAAAAGCCCACACAGGTGCTGCTCTGGAAAATCATATGCTATGCAACCAAAGCATGCAAGCAGTTAGCTTGCTGAGTGCACTGAAAACAGGCAAATAAATCCCTGCAATATGAACGTGTTTCTTCACACTTTTGTATTTAATGCTCTTCCTGTTAAGATGTTTCAAATTTGGTTGGAAGGAAGCGAGAATTACAAGAAACTGATTAACAAAAGCTCTTGCAAATTCACATTTGTGATAAGAAAAAGACACTTTTCTTCGAGCAACCCTTGGAAAAGATTACACGAAGGATTTGCACATTTCTATCCAGGCATAAACTCTGTTCAGATTGCTGTACAGCAATGCGAGTTAATAATTCCCTTCTCTGTTCCACATTCAAGAGGAGGAATTTACCATCATAGTGCTGACAGCATTACAGCAATTCCAACACCCTCATCCTACATTTCTGAGGGGGGAAAAAAAAGTATTCCAAACATGCTTGCAATAGTAAGCACTTAAAGTGTGAGGATTCCAGAGGGAATTTTTGCTGTGCTTATATATAGGTAGGTGCAAGGACTTAGCTATTGTGTGAGCATGAGCAGATCTCACAGAAGTGTCCACGCTGCTTCTATTTCTCAACCTTTCTAAAAATAGCTAACCTCACTCTTCCTGAAAAGATCCGGAATTAATTTCCCAAAGGTATAGTCTAATAAAAATATTCTCGGATGTCAAATCCAAAAACGGCCATTTCTGCAGGAAAATGGCCTGCGAGAGTTACTAGCTGGGGCTTCAGCTCGGAGATGATGGACGTAAGTCAGGCCTAGCCAGGATATTCGCTCTCTCTTAACAGCTTCCTTGGACTTTCTTCAATTGTCTCTTCAAAAGGACATGCTGAGATGGCCCTTTCCACAAATAAGGAACAGGACGCTGAAATAAAGCTAGAATTAACTCGAGAGTCCTGATAAGCAGCTGTGAGCGCATCAGCCGCGCGGCTCGGAAACACTATATCCCCAAAGAGGCAGAGGGGAGGGAAGGGGACGTTTTGTTCCCTCTCCTGACGGATCTCACGCTGCAGATTACGCTGGGAAAACTCAAACCGCGCAGAGCCGCAATAAACGCCCGGCATCCGACGCTAATGAGTCGGGATATCTTTGCATGGGATCGCTGCAAGCAGCAGATTTGGGAGCCGGGAGCCCGTCGTGGAGTGGGGGAACCTGCACCCCGAGCTGCCCGCGCTGGCGGCCGCTGTCACTGCGGAGGCCACGGAAGCGGGGCCGGGCGTGCGGAGCTGCTGCCGGATCCAGAGGCTGGAATGTGGGGCCACAAACCGTGTCCGGGTGTGAGCGCGGGGAGGCCTCGCACTCCAGCGATGAGCACCCCAGGGATACGCACCCTGCATCCTGATATCCATGGATGGATATCCCAGTCTTTGGATCTCAGGGACACGGATGGATATCCCAGCCATGGGACCCCAGGGACACGCACCCTGCGTCCTGATATCCATGGATGGATATCCCAGCCCTGGGACCCCAGGGATACGGATGGATTTCCCAATCCTGGGACCCCAGGGACACGCATCCTGCGTCCCAATATCCCAGAATGGATATCCCAGTCCTGGGGCCCCAGGGATACGCACCCTGTGTCCCAATACCCCAGGATGGCCATCTCAACCTGGGACCCCAGGGATACAGATCCTTCATCCCAGTATCCCTGGATATGGGGGCCCCTGGCAATAAGCCCCCTGTGTCCCGGTCTCCCTGAATGCGCATCCGTTGCTGGAAGCCCAGGAACAAGCACCAGCAGCACCGGATGGACACCCCGCACCCGGTACAACCGGGACACGGCGCGGGGTGCGGGCACCCCAGGACGACCACACTGCTCCCGGCACAAGCCCCGGGTTCGCCCCGTAGGAGCCGGGCCGAGCCGGGCCGGGCCGAACCGGGCCAGGCCGCGCGGCCGCCGCCACCTTTTGTCCCCGGGGAGCCCCAGGGGCGGCCCCCCCTGCCCCGCCGCGCAGCCCGCGCGGGCGCTGTCGCGACAGGGGCGGCGGGGGGC
>JAUBOD010000479.1:516412-537813 GCA_032353885.1 Nothura maculosa | reverse complement strand
CAGCTACGTGCACTGAGCAAAACACACCCCAAGGCTCCCACAAAAGGGCCAAAGGCAGAAGAGACTTGACAAACTTCCCAGAATCCCAGATTCTTGCTGCTCTCCACAGTAAGTCTGAATCCCCAGCTAGGGGGATAATAATGCAATTCCAGAGGTTCAGAGGTAATGCTGCCGTGCCCCGGGGCCACCATGAGCCCTTCCACACTTACCTGAAGGTGGTGCTGGTGAACAGAATCTGTTGGTGGATCCAAGAGCAGAGATCCCATCGCCGGTGGCTTGCGGAGGGGTGAGAGCCCGGGTGGCAGTGAGCGGGGAGCCCATGGAGCGCAGGTCTGCCGGCAGCGGCGGCCCGATCTGCGTCTGCACGTTCTTCCTTTGCAAAGTGCTGGTGGGCTCCAGGCTGGCGCAGGAGCTCGGCATGGAAGCGGGCATGCTCGTGACGGGCACGGAACCCCTTTGTGCACAAGAAACGGGTCCTGCGACGTTCTCCGTCTTGACGATGGCGCCGATGGTGTGATTGACAAGTCCACAAGTCGCTGGGGGCGTGAGGGGCCGAGGCCACGGGGGCCGGTGGGACAAAACGGGGATGGTGGCGGCGGATCCAACCAGCCTCGGGGAGTCAGTCAACGGTGCCGCGGGCTCGGAGGAAACGCCGTAGAAATGCGGCCCGTTTACCTTAACGTCAGAGGCCGTGGGCCCGTTGGAAGTCCCGCAAGAAGACACCTTCTTGGCTTTATCTAGACAAGAGCTGCAGTTGACATCTTCCTGTGACAACGTCTGCTGGGATTGCGAGGAGCTCAAGGAATTCTGGGTGGTAATCCCTGAGGTGCAGGATGACATGGAATAGAGGGAAGGTGTGGGTGCCTTGTCAGCTGCCTGGTAAGGGTTGGCGAGGGAGCCGTCGGCCACAATAACAGGCTTAATATCAGCCTTCTCTGTTTGTTCAGAGTCCCAAAGCGAAGTCATCTGCTTAGCAGATAAATGTTTCAATATGCTGCACTGGAGCGCAACAACACTACAGAGCCACTGGCAGGAGGGAGAGAAAGGGCAGCGTTAGCTCTGCAGACAGTGCTCCAAGCCCCACAAGCCACTTCATCCACAGAATCCAACCCCAAGAGCCACTTCATCCACAGAATCCAACCCCAAAAGTCACCTCATCCACAGAATCCAACCCCAAAAGTCACCTCATCCACAGAATCCACTAACTTTCTCTGCAGCATGCTGGAGAACTACCTCCTATTATATGGGATATCTGCTAAAGCTGGGCTGGAAAGCACCTCTTTGACACATAGCAGAGGAAGAGCAACATGTTTATTACAAGTTCTGAGCTCTGTGGTGCTTCTTGGATAAACCCAAGCAAAGATGAATCATTACACCTACTTCCTTGAACTGCTAAGCAACTCCCCGCAGACACACGACGTATTTGGTTCTTCCCAAGAGGTTTGCATATGTGAGCATGCACATAGAAGGACCCTGAGGCTAAGAGAACTTGCAGCTTCCACCACTGGTTGCAAGGCAACATGACTTGCAATCCAGCAGATGTTGTATGAGACTGAAACACTCATTTGACCTTTGTTTGCAAGCCTGAGTGCATTAACAGTAAAACAGCCCAAAAACATGCTGTTAACATACAAGTAAACGTGTCAGAGAGCAATTGTACATAATCAAAACGGAAAGAATTTCCCTTTAGCGAGGAAATAAAAGTGACAACTAGACAGAAAGCCCTCAACTCCACACTCAGCCAAAACACTCTTTTCATCGCTGAAGTATCAAATGAGGAATTTTACATTTTACCCAGAAAGGCGAGATGGAGCTTCAACGGGCAAGAGTGTCAGAGACAAGTTATCACCTCCAGACATAGGATTTTGAGACTGGTTTTCCCGACAACTGCTCTGATCATGACTGAAATGGCAAGGAGCTTTGCACCAGAGCAAGGCTGGAGTGCCAGCGTTTGACTTCATTTACCTCCTGTTGTTCCGACTGGCTGGCTAAGTGCTCAGTGTTCAAAAGGTGCTTCTGCAAGGGCTCCTCGGGGATCCCGTTACAGATCAGCTCGCCATCTCTGATAGCTGCGGGCGCGAGTAACGGGGGTGGAAGCCGGTACTGGGATTTTATAGCATCAGGAACCTGGATTGCAGAGAAAGAGAATCACACACGACAACAGTTACTCAAGAATAACTGGTTAACTAAGTGCCTATCAGTACTACACTTAGTGTTTGCTGCTTTCTGACCCCAAAGAACCCTGATGAAGATGCATTCAAAATTTCAGGGGCTAAATACTTTAATTGACACAACAGTGCTGAAATTAACGTTTTTTTTTGCTTAGGTTGGGCATGACTTCAGTGCAGAGCAGTGGCCACAGCATAAAAGAAATGTAAAAAAAAAAAAACACCAAAGGGGAAACAGCAGCATTCTGGCTGTTCACACAGCAGCCCTGACTGTGATTCCAGGCCCACCTTCAGGAAGTTCTGCATTGTACTTTCCATGCGTATGTGAGATTTAAAGGCTCCCTTCTGATGGCTGAGCCTTACAGCCAGCCAAGTTTTCTAATCCCGGCACGCAGGGCACAGCAGCTGCTCTGGCCCGCTGACTTGCACAACTCTTGCCAATCCATTTGTTCAGACGCTACCTCTGCCTTCTGTCCCAGGAGCCATCCCCCCGGGGCATGTTGCTTGCTCTTCCAAACCCAAACGCCTCCAACACCTCCAAATTTGCACTCACCTTCAAACCTTTTCTCTTCACTGATTGAAGAACTCTGCGATTTGGAGGATGTTTCTTATGGATTCGGTTTAAGAAATCCACTTTGACAACATGCTGAGATATAGTATCCTGGAACCGGTCAAATACTCGGCACCGATTACTGAGGGTCAAGTTCTTCTGGTTCAGCTGGATGATCAGACAATGCCACAGTAGTTAAGGATCTGTGGGTCACCCTAATGCATCCTATGACTTTCATAATGCCTTACAGCACCAATTCAGCTTTAAACTATTTGTTTCCTGCAGCACTAACCATTTCTGGTAAAAGGTATATTGCTGGAGGTGAATAAGAAAGCATTTAGAGACTTATTGTGAGGCATCAGTGCTCTCAGAAGCATTTATCTGCACACAAGCCCTTTGTCTCATCCCCTTGTTTCAGTAATATTTATTCCCAGGTACACTGCTTTCTAATGAATGTAAACATCCTCTTGAAATCAAAGTTTTTTACGGTTAAGCATGCAAAGAGTTATCTCTATTTGTAGCTCTGTGAGGCTTTGTGTTACACTTCTGGATGCTTACACAGGGTTTAAGGAGTTCTGTCCAAGAACCAGAAAAGCCATCAGCAAGTCACAACTCAAGCTGTTAGCTTCTGTTTCTGGAAGGAGTTTCCCCTCCATCTTTATATTTTATTGCAGACAAAAGCAATATTCCTTTGGAGAGTGTGATAGAAGAGCCTGGGAGCTGTTTTAAGTGTGTTGTACTCTGTCCTTTAAGGGACCTGCCAGGTTGCAATCCAGATTCAGTCCCCCGTCTGCAATCGCAGCCCTGCTTACCACCACGTGCTCGATGTGGTTGGGGCACATCCATCTCCCCAGGGGCATGGCAGTAAGAGGGGGCTCCAGACAGTCCATGTGGAACAGGAGTGGGCAGTAATCGCACTGAATTAGAGGTGCCACTCTGCAGCTCCTGCAAAGAGAGAGCTCAGGCTTGTTTCCCATACACAAGATTCAACATGAACTGTTTCCTATACACAATATTCAACATTTACCAAGCACACAGCAAGCGTGCCGGACCACTTCAGCTCATCCTTTTGCATTAATTCCCCTGAACTTTTGCTTGCATCTAAAATTAGGCTTCAGATTGGTAATCTGATCTAAATGGGCCTTTTGCAAGGCCCACTTGAGGCAGAAGAACTTGCCCATGCACATAAGGGCTTTTCAGACCAACAGAGGTTCTTTGGCAAGAGGAGATCCCTGTGCTGCAAATCTGCAAGAACCTGCCAGATTCTCATAAGCAACTTTTCAGTTGACCCTGTGCATTAGTTCCAAGCGGCTTCTTTTAGAGCAAAAATCAGAGATCAAAAGGAAACCTCAGTTTTAGGTTATTATACAAGATGCTTCTGAGCAAAGTTGGAATGCTGACTTTAACAAGATTGTTATGTTCTCATAACAAGTCTCAAATCCCAAAAACCTACTGCACCCAGGTCCCCAGGCTTTACACAAGTCCCCCCTCTCCGTGACAAGACACCAGTTGATCCCCAAAGCCCACCTGCATTTTCCAGCCCCCTTCACTCAAACTGACTGTGTTCCTGAAATAAAATTCATTTCATTCATAAATTCATTTCCATTGAAACTCTGGGTTGAAATTTATATGAATATTTTTCCTGCACTTACAATATTTTGTGTATATATATATATATTTCTTCCTGCACAGTATTTCTATTTGCCTCAAACCTTACACTTCTCTCAGTAGATTTCTGTTTCCTAAAGTCACCTCCTTGCATACAGTTTATAAAACTATAAACGAACGTCTCTTCAATATTTATCTAGGAAAAAAAAACTGCAGTGATAATATTTATTTTTTTAAGACGTAGTCTCTTCACGTTACATCTCAAAACCTTTTACAGCAGCACAAGACCACATAAGCCACACCTACACTTACCATAGTTAAACATCTGTTATTAAGCAAGGATGATTATTCCTTCATTTGTTTTAGAGGATTGTAAAGGAGCGCTGAAGGGGACGGGGAAAGGGAAGAGGTCATGCACTTTATTCGGTGAGAACTTTGCTCCTGTGAAGGGTGCAGCTACATCAAATAGCTTCCTTGGAAGAGTCAAGTACCTGTTGCATGTGAAGCAGACTTTCACCGGCAAGGGAACCAAACCGTTGTGGTCTAATTCGTGTTGTGCTTTCTTGACATTCTTTCCTGTGGTTTCTTCTTTTCTCCTCCTCTTACTGGTACCTAATAGTAAATTAAAAAGGGCTCTGAGTTACCAGCAGAGCAGAGACTTGCTTCCTGCTGAACGCATGTCATCACCTGAGGCAGAGGCAAACAGAAGAGGCAAAAGGATCTCCTTAGGGAACCCTTATCAGTCACAAAATCTGGCCTTAAATGACAGACTATGCTGCCTTTAAAGGGCAGCATACCTTATACTTAACCGTTCAGGTGACATCCTACACTTGAAGGTACTACTTGTCTAGATTATCACTCCCTAAGTAAAAATCAGGTATTTGGACAACTGAAAGAATCCTTTTCAGACTGAAGAACTAGGCTAAAGTGATAAGCATGTGCGCTTGTCTGCTGCAGGTCCTGGTGGAGATGGGGTCACTGCTTGTAGCAAAAGCCCCACAACTCAACCCTGGGGAAAGCGAGAGGCTGCCTATGTTGGATAAACATTCCTGCACCCTCTGCTTTCCCCATGGGCACTGGAACCAGAAATACCAACGAGTCAAAGAGGAGGGAAAATAAAAAAGCCAGGATAGCAGCAGGATACACCTGTGGGGATCTTCAGCAACACTAGCCAACCCTGTCCTTACCTGGAAGTGCTGTGGTGCAGGTCAGTTCATTCGGCAGCTGGAACTGCGTTGGGTTCCTTTCCATGGCAGCAGCAATAAGAAGCTCAAAGGGTCGCTTCAGCTGGGGCTGCCCACAGTCCATTTCTGCAATGGCAGAGTCATCATCCACGTCAATTATGTCCTCATCGACATCATTCTGCTCTGAGTTGGGGGTCTCGGTGCTGGCATTGGATGTGGGAGTGCCAGGCCGGCTCGCTCTCCTCTCCAAGATCCTGGCATGCGCATTAGCCCTGATGCTGCTGCTAGACCTGTCCAACAGGTCCGCGTCACTGGTGGGGGAGGTGGTCCTTTTCCCAGATTTGTCCACCAATCCATTTACCTGCCCCAGCTCTTTCTTCTGTTCTCGCTTCTGCACGACATGAATAGGCAGGCTTTATCATGGAGACCACAAACAAAGCACATCAACCTTGACAAACATGCAGTCCAAGAAAGAGCATCCGAAAACGCTGGAGTCGCTTACTACAACTTCCCCCATGAAGTCATTAAACATTTGACCTAGTAAAAACAAATCTTGTGGTAGCTAATGTACAAGCTACAGAACAGCTGAAGGGAACAAAGCACAGGGAAGAAGATTAACATGTCTCTCCCCTATGAGGATGACTGCATGTGAGCTCTGATGGGAACAATACAGCATCAGGTCCTAAATACTCGCTAAATCAGACAACTCTCTCTGCTAAGCAAACCCTCAGAAACTCCACGCTGGATCACTCGGTGTTAATGCAGTTTATTAACCCTCGCAGTGCAGCCAAATCCATTATGGAATGGAAAGGGCAGCGGGAGAGCATGTGAGTGGAATAGGCAAACACTCGCCCATCTCTGAGGATGGGCCTCTCTCGAGCAAGGCAGGCAGGGGAACTGCAGCAGAGAACAACAATACCCTGGCAGGCACCGAGACATCCATTTTGCAACAGGAGGGGACACTCGTACGGGCAGCTCTGTGCTGCTCCACTGCCCGACAGTCACCAGAACGGAGGAACCAAAATACAGAAATGGTCTGCAAAGGAGGGAGGTGTGACCAGACAATTTTTCATACAGAATTGTCTTGTTTTTGTAATTGGTGACCTTCGTTTTTGCTGTTGGCAGCTGCCTGACGAGCACTCTGGAAACATAACAGGGCAGTAGGTTCAGCAACAAAAGGCTGAGCACACAGTTCTCTCCAAATCTGTTTTGGTGGTACTGCAGCTGAACAGTTGCTAGACAGTTTGGAGCAGCTTTTAAGCCCTCTGCTACGCGGTGTGACGTAGCCACAGCACTAAGATGTTTACATTGTGCAAGACTGCTTCCTGGAGAAGGAGCATCACGAAAAGGAGAGAGAGAAGCCACAACCGTGCCCAGTCACCTCCTCCCCATCCTGTTCAGCAGCCCAGGAAGTCATAACTCACTGTGATTTCACCCTCTGCTGAAGTGCAACTGCTGTGAAGTCACACTTCTAAAAAAGCACATATTAACCAGAATTACAGCCTGATGCCAAGCTGCAGGACCAGGGTTCTCATTTCCCCTCCGTGAGCTCAGGAGCCATGACCTGCGTGCCTTAGTTTTCCCTCCTTCCCAGAAGGGAGGAAGAAAGCCCAGTTTAAGAGTCACAGCTTGACACAGACAAGCCAGGCACTTCAGTGCTGTGGTTCCTAGCAGCAAGGTTAACACCAAGAGGGTTCCTCCAAGAGGCCTTAGTTTTCCTTAAGCCTGTTCCTACCAAAGCCCTTACCTGGGAGCACAAGGAGCAGCTCTGATGTAGGTACATATTAAAGAGAGAGGAAGCTCTAAGGGGCTCCCATTTCAGATGGGCAGAGGACAGACAGCACGTTTATTACAAGAGGCTTTACCTTTCTGCGTACAGTGCAGCGGTGACACATCCACTCCCCTGGAGGCAGCATTTCCTCACTGAGCGGAGGGTTGCTGTAAGAGAAAAGCAAAACACTTTTTTTTACTCTTATTTCCAAAAGGCCTTTTCTTGTTTGCAAGCAGTGTAAGGCTGGCAGCTTTGCAGGGTCCAGGCCTGGGCACTTCTTCCTTTCCACATCCTGATCTTGCCCAGGTTTGCTCGTCCGTGTCCTGCTTATTAGCAAGACATCTCCTGTCACGAGTGAGGTCTGTTTTCCACGATACCCAACTCACCTCCAGGATGCTCCCTGCTTTCTGAGGAAGAATCTTAGAGTTAAATAGCAAAAATAAACATAAACATCACCTGTGCCCCACACTCATACCTCTCCCCAATGGCAACTCTTCCTTAAATAACTCGCTGTTCAGTGCAACACTATACATTCCTGTGCAGTAAGCACAGCCACAAACACAGGCATTTCTGTCACCAGAACGTGCAGTGTGAGTCCAACTGAAAAGCTGCCGTGAAGTCTACTCGCTGCTTCTAGTGTACTCCATCCTCCAGCACGCGAACTTAATGATGGAAACCACCTTCTATCTTAAGACAACCAAAATATCCTTAAAAATAACTTGGTATCTGCAGCTTGCGTTGGCTAAAAAGCGCGAGATCCATCCCACTCACACGGATCTGCACTTACTACGAGAGCTGTACCACCAAAATGACATTCTCATTTAGATGCTGGAAATAAACCAAAGCAAATTAGACGAAGGAGTAGGGAGGGCTATTTTGAGAACTGATTTTCCTCGGCTAAAGGCAGAGCAGCATATGTTAGATGATATACTTTCCTTACAAATCTTCCTAGCTCGTGTGCTTCCCAACACTTCTTTATCATTAAGATTTGTCATTTCAGCAAACTGCTGACTGCTGCAGGAAAAGCACACATGCTGTCAGATAAACAGCTAGCCACCCAACAGCAGGGCTAAGGTATACTTTAAAAGTTTGCCTTACAGATGGCAGAGCTACTTAGCACAGTTTTTTATGCGGTTTAATGTTCCCTCTCGTGCTGAAAACTCACCTGACAGACCAGCACAGCACCTGGAAGTTCAGTTTTCCAGATCTCCAGCCCTGCCTTGGCTACAGTGGGGCTGACTAGGTCACAGGTTGGTCCCCCTACATGGCCACTCGCTAAACCTGCTGGAAAGCCCTGCAAGTGGGGGCGAGAGGGAAGTGTTACCAATGGGAATGGTAGTGCTCAGCATGAGGACGTGTAACACACAGGAAACTGGAACTATGCATTGCAAACTCCAGCAGCTAACGAAGCCATTCAGTTCAGAAGCCTCCGTGCGGTTTGTTCCCTCTGCAGACCAGCAGGAAACTAAATCCAGGTTAAGCTACAAGAAATCTCAAAACCCGCCAAACTAGTGACGTTCAGAGGGGTATTCAGCAGCCGGCCCCGCGTGCTCTGTGGCAAAGGGAGATGCTTTCCTCCTGGAGAACCCCGCTCAGAGCGCAGGGAAATCGCACCGGGTCCCAGCCCGGCCTTCCAGGCTTGAATAAAAACAACCCCCCTTCCTTTGTTTAAGCCCAGTCCTGGGAGCCTCATCCTGCGCTCGGCAGGGCGGCTCCCAACGCATCCCACAGCACCGGGCCCGGGAGGGCTGCGCGCGGCGGCGACGGCCTCGGCAGCGCCGGTGCCGGCCCCCGGGGAATCCGCCGGAGCCGCCACATCTGGCAGCCATTTTGAGGCAAGGGCCGGATTCCAGGGGCCTGGCGCTTCCCGGCGCGCGGGAACGCGGCGCTCTGCCCGCGCCCAGACCTACCTGCTCCTGGGGCTTCTCGTTTCCTGCAGGGCTCGGACGAACCCGAGCTCGGGGGGACATTAGCAAAGCCTCGACTACTGGCAGGTTTCCGAAGTCTCAAGCGTTTGGCTTAGGCAGGAACCCCCCCTTGCACCAATCTAACCTTTCACCACGATTTTGGGGGCTGAGAAGAGTAACGAACGACCCCGAGTGCTCACTGCCCTGGTCACCCCTTTGCAATCCTAAGATGGAGCCCGCAGCAGCTCAGCCTTCCCTCCTGCTGGAAACGAGGTTCTCAGATGTGCAATTACCGTCAGAACGGATTCGTCTGGCCCGCTGGCCGCTCCCAACACCCCAAGGACGAGAAACCACAGCCTGGGATTTGTTTGTGGTGGATTTCAGCCTCGGGAAGCGGCGGACAAACGTGTCTGAACTCCTGGAAACACGTCGGCCGCGCGCAACGCCACGCGCTGCCAGACGCCTGGGGTTATTTGTTTTAACTGTTACCTTCATGTTACACAATTTGCAAGGAAACAATTAATACCACGGGGAAGCTGGAGAGATGGCTGGAAGAGTTAGAACAGGTTTCTTGAACGCTTAGGTTAGTTCAAACATAAACGTGGCACTATCTGCCACACAACCAGGACATCCTACACATAGAGTTCTCTTCAAGCTACACAAAGAGGGAAGCGTTTTAAGCATTGGTGCTAAAAAGGACCCATGGAAGGAAGGCAAAACGCTGGTCTGAGCCTGGCAGAGAAGCTCTTAGCTCCCAGCCTGGCCTCCTGAGTTCTCCTCCTGCTGTCAAGGCCTTCCTGCTGCAGCAAGTGTATTAAAAGAGTGATTCTGCTTCCCCTGGTTAATGAACTGTTCATCAAGGCAGCTCGCTGCACTAACAAAGACTGATGAATACTGTTTCTGCACTGCTGGCCTCTCCTCAAGAAAGAGCATTTCCTGGGTCTTAACATAAAGCCAAGGAAGCGCTAAAGAATGCCGCTTTAATTGACTAGTTATGACCACATTCTTCACCCTTTTACTGTGAGCATAAGAGAAACTAATTTTTAAACCCGAACGAGCCACTTGATCTTCATAAGCAAGCCGGGGTTTAGCGCGCTGGCACGGGCAGCACGGCCACCTTCTCTCTATCTCTCCCGGTTCATTAGCATGCAGCTCTCCGGCGCTCCGTGCCCATGGAGCCGCTGCCAGCAGGACCTCTGACTCCTTGGTTTCAACACCCCTGCTTTGAGCCCTGCAAGAATCAGGCTGCTGTGTGAAAAGTCGCCAAGCCTTCGTTTCTGGAGGTTTCCCCTTCTGTTGCCACAGGAGGTTGTGGTTTTACCTGGGGTGTTCGGTGTGACCGTGTCCGTGTGCTCAGCAGAGCAAGCTCGTCCCTGAATCCAAGACGGATTCTTTCAGAATTAATACCTATGCAAACGTCCACAAGTGTAATTCACACACGGCCTCTGAAAATTAAAGATGTCCACATGTTCAAAAGCCACTTTGCTGACCCCAAGTTGCTTGCCAGCAGTATTAGTCCCATGGTATTTTCTGGAAAATGAACTGGTGCCTCTTGAAACTTGTATGGGATTTACGTTGTCAGGACTCGTTCTTGTCAACTTTTGGACTAGCTCCCATGCTCCGAACATTACCCAGAGTCTCGATTAAATAAAGTTTAAATAGCTACGATGAAATCAAAAGCCCTCAAGAGTTATCGTACACTAGCAGTTTTTAATCAAGCAAACAATAGCATCAAGTCACTTAGTTTTTCAATTTCACACTCTGGAGCTCTCATACATCAGGCGCCCGTTGTTAGCCTAAATCCCGTAATTATTCTTCACTTTGCTGACCTCAATAAATAAGAACACGGCGCTCAAAGGAACGGCACCTTCTCCAGCACGAACTGGACCAGAGCTGGCAAAGGAAGCACGCCGAGTAAATGGGAATTATTTACACAGGGCATTCCTGGGGGCCATCTTGTGCACCAAGCCATGGACACGGCCGAGGGCAGATCCTGGCTCCAAACACAGGGCTCCGGAGCCACTGGCTTCGGATACCTGGACATGGAAACAAGCCCGTGTCCGGCACATGAGCAACTTCTCTTTCATCTCTAACGTTTTCAAGAACTATTTCTTATTCTTCCTCCCCTTAAAAAGCAGCAAATATAACCCCGTGCAAAAAAATAATCCAGGCAAGAATATTTTTCCTCAGGTTTTCTCCTTCCCTGAGAGCTTCTCATTATCTTGCGGAAGAGTTAATGACAGGCTTATAAAAAGGATGCGGCTGAAGTTTGCCAGGCAGCTCAAGGAAAAGGCTTTCAGCTCTTCCATAGGTCTCCTATTTATCCTAATGATGGATACAGCTACAGCTGTTCTACCGGCTTCATAAAGAACAAGGCGCCCCGGCTTCCTCAATGGCAGCCGTAAGGAAAACAAACAAGGCGCCCAACCACAGTCAGTGCACTACAAGCGCCCCATTGAGAACCACAGCAAGTTGCAGCATTAACTAATTAGGTGCTTTTAGGTAGTTTTCGTGTGCCCGAGCTCCCTGTTGGTGCTCCCAGCCGCTCCGTGCCCTGCAGGAGCGGGATACCTGGGGCGCGGTGCTCGGCAGGGCACACGAGCCCCCCAAAAGCTGCTGTTGGCTGCAGCCCCTCTCAGCTCTGCCCTCTCACAACGCTCCCACCTGCTGCTGCAAGGCCCGGGCCAAGGACGGATTTGCTATTTCCTGGGAAAATAGAAATGAGACTGCGTTACTTTTAGTGAATGATTGGGAATACTGTCAGCTCTCCCTCCGTTCCAGTAGTCAGGATTATTCTTCAGCAAAAACTATTCTACAAAGTTGTCCAACAGCAGATATTTAATTCTACCAACCCCACCTGTTTATTAGTAAGGGTGATGCCAAGACACTCGGGAGCACAAGGGAAGATCTTCCTGACAAATCCCCAGATCCTCCAAGCACAACAGAGCCCATCACCCTTCAGTTCTTCACAAACCTCTGAGCGTGTTCTCATCACCCCAAAGGCCACTATTTCAGCCATTCCTGATCTCAATTCAGCTCACGTTTTCTAAGCTATACCTGCTTAATGCTGGCAGTGCTATTCACATATGGAATATGTGCTGGCAGTGCTATTCAACCTATGGAGCATCAGCTTCCGTACAACTCCCTTCCTTGAGGGAACGAGGAAAAATGGAAAAAAGCTGGAGAGCAGCCAGCATAAGGTTATCTGCACGGGGATTCAAGTTTTGGCCATGAATATTGAAGTTCTATATGGTAACATCCAGCAAGGAAACCTGGACAATACTGGGCAGCTCAATTCATGATTATTTTGACTGCCACTGCAAAAGGAAGGGAACATAAAAGACCAAATGCCATAGCATTTCATAGGTCACTGATTATCCCATCATCTGGAATACTGCATCTGCTTAACATGCATCTTTCAAACTGCACGGCCAGAGCTAGAAATAGGGGTTGAGAAGCAGACAGAAAACAGAAGCAGAATTAAAACTCCGTTATATGGCCAGACCAAAAACGGGAGGAATACAGTGCAAGACAGAGGCAAACGAACACAACCTATCCACAGGCCAGAACAGAAGCAGAAGAGGACTCGAACTAAAAGTTTAAGAAGCAGTGTTGGCTGGTGTGTTATTTCCAAAATTGCATTTACTGCGTGGTTCCTTCCATCTCCTAAAAGAGCTCTTGTTCATCCCATCAAAACACATTGAGTGGCGGTTCAGGTCCGAGAGCAGAACTGCACCAGGATGGTCTCCCAAGCCAAAGCCCTGGTGTACAGTGAACTGCAGCATCCTGTAAAAGCTAAAACCAACTGAGTTACTTCTCTGCATCCTTCCTTAATCCACTTCTGCTATTCTAGTCCTGGGAAGAAGTCTAAGGACACCCTGACGGAAGCTCTCTCACCTCAGTACCCTTCCTGTTTGTCCCCATGTAGCTGTGACTTGCAGCCTCTTCCATGTGTCTTCGGAACCCTCAAGACTTCCAGGGAATCAGAGAAGTTCTCACCAACACGAAGCTTTGCTCTGACAAAGGCCTAATGACCACAAGTGTTTGATAAACTGGATAGGCTCTATGTAAACATGTGATGACCTGATGCAATTAGTTCCTTCTATTTATGGAAAGAAGCTGGCCTAGAGAGACCATTCCCTAGACAACCCATTAGGTATTACCTTTGTTAACGGATAGCAAAGTGTTCTCCAGGATATTAAATTTCCATTAAAATAAATATATAGGATACACACACACAAAAATAGTTCTCTATATAGATGAACATCCTTGTGAATAAGTATCTAAACATTTTCCACATCCTGACTCCAGCTTCTTTTCCATGCATCATTCCTTTACATCTGTTCTGCAGAGAGGTAGCCAATGTCGAGCTTCATTACTGAATATTCAGATCTTCACAGCACCACCTTAAGGTAGGATGACCCGTAGAGCAGCAAAAGGGGAAGAAAAGAGGCTAGGGGATCAACACAGCTCTGGTGAGAATCTGAGTTCAGCCAACCTTGACTCTAAAGAGCAGCACAGAAAAGACAAAGGGTGTAAACAACCCAGCCCCTCTACACGCACACAGGGCAAGTTTGAGAGGCTCTGAAAGACGAACATTCAGCCCCAGACACACTCAATGTGGCCAAATGAGACAGCTGAAGGGGTAGGAGCAACAAGGTGGCCAGAAGAGGCCACGTTATGAAGATAAGATCACAAATATAATCCTGACATTTATACGTGGACTAGGTTTTCCTTAAAGCATTGAGGAGGAGGAAAGAGGAGCAACAAAAATACGCATGGAAAAAGCTTTAAAGTGGAGTATAAATCCTTGTCTCAGTTTTTTTGAATCACCTTTATATCCTGTCCCTGTTGTTATCCTAGACCAAGATCGCTGGGAAGCTCACCTGCAGTCTTGCCCGAAGCCAGAGACCACACGGGCAGGTATTTCACACCAATCACTAGTGCTTGCCAGAAATCCAGCATGGGGTTTTCAGCCTGCTAAATTGCATCCTCAGGCCACTGCTTTCTGCAGGGTTAGTCAGTAATCTCCAGCTCCATCTAGTTCATTTCAAGTGACTCGTGCAGCGCAGACGTCAGCAGAAACGGGCTGCAGTCGGGTTCAGGCGCTAGATTTCCCCCAGCTGGCTGAGATGCTCTTTGCCTTTTGTCCTCAAGATCTGATACCCCAACTGCAAGAATGATTTATAGGGTTTTCTTCTTCATTCCTGGCTATAGGTAGCACTTACTCCACACCCAGAAGGGTGTGTAATTACATTACTACTGATATCTGTCAGCTTCTTTATTAAAAGAAGGTACACTGCTCTTTTTGCTCAGCTCAGAGCTCCTGCGTGCTGTCGCCTCCTTTAGAGGAAGGTGGGCAGGCATTTAGTGAGCTGTTGAGCTGCAAGCAGTGAAGCTCTAGTACTATAAAGAGAAGAATCCACCCCTGCTAATCCGGCTAGGTCACCAAGTCACAAATTCAGCTGGGAACTCAACGTGGCACGATGCTTACACTCGCTCCTTTGGAATCCAGCACCATCCCTAGAACAAAGCCATATTATACTGAGATACATGAGCATTTTCCCAAGTCCAAGCTCATTTCCTGACTGATGTACCTTTTTTAAAAAAACAATCTCATATGTGATTTCCATGGCAAAGGGTTGTATTGCCTACATATTCACACTTTGTAGCACTTGTTTACAGGAGAACAGGCCTTTTCTTTAACTGGAAATTACTGCTTGCTTTCTTCACAGCAGACTCCTATTCATTACTGACTTTAGGATTAATAAGAGAGGTTCCAGAAACACAGGAAAAAAATAAATCAGAACCTGACACATACTACTGAGTCAGGCTAGAAACAGATACAGTTTAACATCCACTCGTGTAGACTGACACACAGAACAAATATTTGTGTCATCACTATGCAGAAATACTGTTTCAATTTGTGCTACAACTGAAGGTTGGGATTGATGAAGTTTTCCTACACATGGAGACACTCTACGGGGCTGTTTTTACATTGTTGCAGCAATACTTACAAATCCGAAGTGAATAAGGATGGTTTCTGGGGGCAAACACAGACTGGGTCCTGATTCTTACTCACCAATCTGACGACTAGGACACTACAGGGACACTCTCCATCCAGGAGGTCCTTCCTACCAGCCAAATTAGCAGCACAGCACTATGGTGAACACACCTGCAAATAGAGCTTTCCATTTATGATCTCTACCTGAAGCAGCAATCCTGGGAAACAGACAGCATTATATCTTTATCGTACACTAAATTAGCTGCTCTTTTCCCACTCCCAGCTGTAAGATCCGCAGGCAGCTGTAAAAGCTGAACAGCATTGAGCTTGTGCATGATAAAAGGACACAAGGCAAGCTAAATTAAGGTGAATATATTTACAAGACAGTGCGAAGATCCCCATAACAAGCCACCATTAGCAGATTAGTATTATGAATCTAATCCAATTAAGAATTTCCTGTGCAAGGGCCTAGAGGAGCTAGAAATCCTTTGGGAAGACCTTTCCATGCTTGGAAAGGCTCCTGTGAGTCACACCTGGGGCTCCAACACACCAGGAAGGAGCAGCTCCAGAGGAGCTACAGCCACCAAGGCAGACAAGGCTTCTACCCCCAAGGACGTTGCTGCACCCTAATGAACTTCAGGAGGTGGCTGACAGCAGCAAGGAGAAGATTTCTCGACCCACTCCACATAAAATCATCACTTTCCATGAGAAAAGGGGCAAAACGGCTAAGAGCTTTCACCAAGTCTCAATATTCCGTGCTTTTTAAACAGCTTCCTGTAATTACGGATGCCTGACTGGCATTAGTCTAAGAGCGACGAGCGAAGACAAGTTTAACTTAAGCAGTTCCACAGCCCCCGTGTTGGACAGAGTCCTAATGCCTTCCGAGCTCATCCCTTCGTGCTGATTGTGAGAACAGCAGCAATCCACAACTTGATGTGGATGCCCAGCTCCGATGTACTCCTGCCTCTACTGCAAAACCTGTTCACAATGAATTGAACAGGAGCATGTGCACAAACAAGTGAGAGTCCATCTGCAAGGCTCCCATCTACATCAGCTCACGACGTTTTTACCATCAATGAAGAGTTTTCTGGTGTCTTTTAAGTTCAGGGGTCTAGGCTGACCTTAGTTGGTTTTGCAGGGAGCAATTTAGGGCAAATTCGGGAGAGCAAAAAGATTTCCCTGGTCCGACTTTGCTTACCAGAAGTGCCAGGAGTGATCATATTACCACATCTGCAGGCGCATGCGCTGTGACGCTGCACTAAGAAACCAGGCCAGGGCAACTGCTGCTTTCTTGTTCTGTACGTAGACCACGCTGGCCTCAATACTGCTTAAATATTGGAATTAACCACGCACCAGAGTAAGTGCTCAGTTGTTTGCCTGTTCTGTGGTCTGTTAAAAAAAGTACCAAAGATGATAAATGCATTTAAATCAATGCTTGGAATAAAACCAACTTATACTGAACTTCAAAATGCGCTTAAATAAGTGTTAAGAGTAGGTTTTGTCAGTTGTCAAATGTTGAAAAAAGTCTTTTGTAAAGTTTGAGTCTTTCCAGAGCTGCCCGAAGTGCCAGTGTATGAGAGACATATGAACATAAGTCAGTGTATTGAAACACTACTCCTCCTTAGCTCATTTTTAGGCCTGAGGTCTAGTCCAGTTAAACGTCCTGCTATGCCTTGAAGTGGCAAATACTTCAGCCCATTCAAAGCTTCACCTGGAAGCCTGAGGCAGCCACAGATGCCCATTAAGGAAGTGATTAACTAAGACAATAGATGGCTAACCTTCCCCTGCCCTCCCACAGAATGGACGCTTAAAGAATTAAAGCCAGAGCAAAAGTCAAGATGAGGGAAAGGAATTTTGCACATAAATAAGGCAGGGAAAGAGTTATTGATGCCCTACCAGTTAAGCACAACTTTTTCTTTTTTTCCATTCTGAGTGTGAAGCATTTAACTGATGTGACTCAGAAAATAAGCAACTCTGGGTAGTTAAGCTTGGTCTCCTCTTTGCAACTCTGTTACTCCAGTTCTTTGACAACAGCACTTCAGAGGAGACTGCCAAATCGCAGAGGAAAGAGCGCCAAATGCTCCAAATAGAAACACCAAGAGGCAAGTGTTGCAAAAAGGTTTATAGCACGAGTAGGCCCGGGAAGGATGCGGGATACTTATCCCAGGACAGGCACGGGATGGTCCCACAGCCAAGGGAGGTCTTTTTGCTGGGTGTTTTCACTGGTATTGGCTGTTCAGCGTAACAGGCAGCCGATTAGTTTTAGACAAGGCGGTGGTTTTGCAAGGCTAGCGGTGCTTCAAAGCAGGAGTTTGTACCCGGCACTTCCAGCAGCAGCATCCAGGGAGGTTCGCTGCTTCCGAGGGCTCCGCCAACCAGAAACTCAGGCAAAGGGACTTCAAAACAAAGCAAAACTGGTCTCCATTAGTTCTCCCTCCTGGTGTCGCTCCCCTCCCCCAGCTCGTTAGCTAAACTCTTCCTCTCCCTGGGATCTTTCTAATCCTTCAGTGAAGCTGCAATGAATTTGCAACATCAGGCACTTTGCAAACCAACTTCTGCGTGAATTAAGTTTACCACAGGCTAGAAAACATGGGGTATTCTCCGAGTCACGTAGCTAGAAGATATAAATGGGGTAGGATATGGGAAGCATTGGGTAAGATATTTTTCCAGCCATGTAAAGAAGTGCAGTTCGTTCCAAGAGGCCCAAGTTGGAGAGAGAACAACAGGATGGAAACGTTCTCTGCGCCATTTCCCAAGCAGCAGGTTACAGGCAGACAACGTAACCAAAACCAGACTTAAGAACGATAAATTCTACCTTCTGTTTTCAAGAAACAATAAACTGAGGGGAAAAAAAAAAAGCTCTCTGGAAATTCAAACCTAAAGACCTGAAGAAAGTCACCTGACCCTGATATTAATCCAAGTTTGGTGAAACTAAATATCTGGAAGGGAATTTACATTTTCCTATATCCCTCCCACCAAGGCTGTTTATCTGGAAGCAGGCTGATAATCCTAATAGTACCTGCTCCCCTCCTAATTGCAGGAGGAGTTTGAACTAGTGATTCTGTCAGGGTGTTCTGAAAAGAGCCCAAACCACAACAGACGAATCGAGAGCTCACTTCTGGCTACATTAATTCAGGACAACAGTCACTCCCACAGTGTATCAACAACACTTGGTATTTGCTATCAGAGAAAAGGGAAATATTACCAGATCTGAGATTATTTGAGCGTTTTGGTTGAGAAGGCACTGTTTTCTGCAGCAGCCTACAGGTTTAAGTGCTAAGGCCTTTACTCTGATCTTTGTGAGCATCCAAGTGCTAACTAGAACATTTGCAAAGCAGGCCTGGATCACATCTAAGGACTTGCTTGCGGGAACAGGCTGTACAGGCACAGACAATAGGCTCTAAACTGCCCATCAGGGCTCAGAAAGTGCCCTCCCACCCCAGCCAGAAGCAAAATGTAAAGAAATGACCCACAAGAATCCCGATTCCTCGCCTGCAGATTTTGTTTTGAAGTTAAGGCAGAGACAACTGAAAGCTGAAGCCATGTCCTCACCTCACAAAGCGAGCTTGCTTTTCTGGAGCCTTACACAACATGGTGCCGAGGAGCCTTTCCTGCACAGGAGGAGACGAGTTCATGGGCCACTGAATTGGCCTAATTTCTGGTTTTGTCTTTAGCCTCCTACATGGCTTGGGTTGATCATTGCCCTTTGTCATTTTCTTTTATAATACAACCTCTCTGATCTGCTGTTTACACATCCTAGACCAATTTGAGCTCTTGTAATATATCAAGTCAGCCCTAAACCTTACCATCAGTATCTGAAGAACAGTTTAGCTGTCAGCAATTCAGTGAATATGCCAGAAGGGATGTTGAAGTTGTTATTCAAATTGCTTATATCAAGTACTGCATGTCAGGTGCTGTTCTTTAAATAATAATAATAATAAAAGGCAGAAAGGAAGTTTCAAGTGGTACCTTTATGCCTAAGTTTTTATCCAGAATCAGAAGTTTACTTTAAGCAAGATGTAGGAGGTGAAGGTAAGAAAAACATGAAAATAAAAGCCAAGCATCATCCATTCGAAACCGCCTGGTTCAGACGAAGGCTTTGGGCGAGAAGCAAACAGAATTCCTGGAGCAGGAAGGCAGAATATGGCCCAAACTCGAGGTCTTTGGGAGAAGCAGCCTATCCAACCACATGGGGCAATTCCAGGCTATTCCGCTTCCCACAGCAGGGCCCATCCAAATGCTCAAAGGGGTATCCCAAGGAAGGGAACAAATAGTGAGAAATAAGCACAACTCTCCCTACTGCGAAAAGTGACTAGTTAACGAGAGTTTTCTTTAAATACAGCTGACTCTACTAGCGTATAGCCAAAGCTTTACAGATGTCTGATTTTTCACGACCATTTCCCGCTTGCAAACACAGGAAACTTGCCAAATTAAGTTATGAAATTTAGCCTGATTTAAGCATGCACAAAGTGGGCACATTTGCAGTTAGGATTAACTAGGATAAAGTCAACTACGAAACTCCTCAGCTATAACCACAGAGCTGCCATCTCAGAATCTAAACATCAGGTTTTAGCAACCGCTGTGGCCCCAGTACGAGACAGCTCAGAATGTGTTTCCATTTGACTCTGGTAGCATCTGAAAGCCCAAGTTTTAAGCATCTACATCCTAGACAAGCCCTAAACCCTAAATAAGGCGCATCAAGAAAATCAGACAGAAAATCCTAGCGACCTTTCAGTAAATATTAGTGAATTGACGTTGCCACCAGCGGTGCTTCCTCGGGGTGAGAGGGATGATGTCATGGCTGCACACTACAGCATTGTTGGGCAAGTCTGGCTGCACGCTGCTAACGGGACACTCCCTGCAGAACTGTGACCGCACCGTCGGCTTTCCTGGTATCAGCAATCAGCTTAATAAGTGTTCAGAGACCTGCAATTAGCATATAAACACGGTACAACCAGCAAGCAAAAGGGAAGGAAAAAAGAGGGAAAAAAGAGACAGAGGAGACAGCTGTAACAGGGCAGCTAACAAAGCGCCAAAGCATGAAAGAGAGAAAGGAATGCGGTTAAAAAATCTCCCCTAAGGAAGAATACTCTGCACTCCCGAGCTCCAGCTGTTTGACTTGCCCCACTCCCTCCTCCGCTCCATTATCCACTCTGGCTGTGCTAATTTAACACAAACCGCCAGCCTGCGTCAACTGTTGAACAAGAGATAGGGGTAACGCTGCCTTTGATGCATCTGGGCTCCCGACGCGGAGAGAACTTCGGGGCGGGAAGTTCAGGTGCCTCTGCCGGGGCTCTTTTGTGTCGGCGGCTTGAGAAGCACCGAGACGAGGCCCCAGAGTCCTCCCTGCTGCAGCCTCCACCTCCGGCTTCGCCACCGCCTCCGCGCGCACCTCCAACACAGCCCCGGGATTTGCATGCAAAAAGATCTGCCTTCTATCAACAAAGCCTCACAACCGGGAGCGAGAGGACCCAGCTCCCCCCTGGATTCACAGCAGGCCCTGCGGTGCATGACACAAGCAGCTCGCGAGCGTCAGGAGGAAGGGGAAAAAGGAGGGAAAAGAAAAAACGCGGCCAATACTGAAGTCTGCGGGCCTGGATTTACGCAGGGAAGGCATTTCCACGTTAAAGATACCCCGGGAGCACGGCGAGGGTTTGGAAGTCACATATGCAGCCAAAATGGCGCTGAGAATAAAAATATAATTTAAAGGAAGGTCGCCATATTGTAAACAGTGAGGCAGGGAGACACAGAGACAGCAACCTCCATTATTCCCAGCAGCCGCAGGGAAGCGCCGGGAACGTCAGGCCTGGCGCCACCGCCGCTTCCCCCCGGCCGCGACCCTGCCGAGGCCCCCCCGGCCCCGCTCCCTTCGGGAAGGGCGAGGAGGGGAAGTGAAGGGCTGCGCCGGGGCGGAAGGGCCGGTGCGGGCAGCGTCGCAGCCGCCGCCGGCCTCGCGGCTCCTCCAGGCCGCTCGGCACAAAAAGGAAGGAGGATCCTGGCGAGGTTTGGGGGGCCACGCGCTGCAGCCAGGGCTGCCGCTTTGCCCCTCGGCCGCTCCGGGTTGAGCGCTGCCCTTCGGGGACACAGCCTGGTGGGGCTTGCGCCTCCTTTTTGTCCCTGCCCGCCGCGCCTGGCCCTGGTTTTTCCGCTCCCCGTGCGAAGCGGGGAGCTAACGGGGCCCTGGTTTTTCCGCTCCCCGTGCGAAGCGG
>JAUBOD010000479.1:463049-489924 GCA_032353885.1 Nothura maculosa | reverse complement strand
AGAGGAGGAAGGGGAGGATGGGGAGGGAGAGGAGGAAGGGGAGGATGAGGACGGAGGGGAGGATGAGGCGGGAGGGGAGGATGAGGAAGGAGGGGAGGATGAGGAGGGAGGGGAGGAAGGAGAGGATGGGGAGGGAGGCTTTGTGCCTGGCATCCCTGCCCTCCTGCCCTCCCCGGGGCTCCCGGGCTGTTTCCAGCCGCCGCTCGGCAGCGCCCCGGCTGCCCAGGGCCCCCCAGGGCGGCAGGGCCAGGGCGGGCGTACGGCGCCGTCCTGCCGGGTCACCCGCAGCGCATGGGCCGCCCCGCACTCACCTGTTGATGAGGTCCTCGTTGCTGTCGCTCTCCATCTCGTCCTCGATGGCCGCCTGCAGGTCCCCGATGCGCTTGAAGGCCAGTTTCAGGTCCGACTGCAGGCTCTGGTTGGCGGCTTCCAGGCTCTCCAGGTCCATCTCCTGCAGGGATATGGGCTGAGCAAGGGGAGCCCCGCGAGAACCTCCCCTTATCTCCCTATGGATGCGGGAGCCGCTGGCGCCCGGACACCGGGGCCCCTCACCAGTTCGTGCTTCTTGCGGCTCGCCTCCGCCTCCTTCTTGGCCAGCTCGCCCATCTCCTCCTTGACGTCGCGGAGCTGCCGCTGCAGCCGCTTGTTCTGCTCCTTCTCGCGGCTCTCGGCGGCCGCGCGCTGGTCCCGCTCCTCCGTCAGCTTCTCCATGTTCTCCTTGAGGCGCGTGGCCAGGCTCTGCGGACCGGGGAGCCATGAGGACAATGGCACCGCTCCATAGTGCCAAGAGGACCCGGGTGCCCAGGCTCCTGCCACATGAATCCACCCCCCATGTCGGGATTCACCTGCTGAATCCACCCCCCATGTCAGGATTCACCTGCCGGGCCAGAATCATGTCCAGGAGCGAATACAGGGAGCGATGCCGGCACCATGAATTTACATGAGGGGCCCGGCAGAAGGAGTAGGATGAGGAGGAGGAGAGACGTGTCGCTGGGAGAAACCCCCCCCCGGGCCAAGGAAGGGGCCGAACAATTGCTGGGGCTTTGGTGAATTGGAAAAATAGATTTAACTTTGTGTGAAGTAATTACAGCATGTAATGTAGGGAAAAAATAGCTTCCATTCTCCAGCAGCCGCCGAGGCAGCCGCTGCATATTTATGGCCCCAGCAGAGAGCGAGGGAAGGGAAATAACAGCTAGGAAAATATTAAGAGGAGAGCTAAGCCGCTCGGCTCCCTCGGCGGAGCACTGCAGCGGCAGAATATAAAGCAGGCTGCGTTTAGCGGGGCCGGGAGAGTCTATAATTTCACTAAGTCAATGCAGGGAAATAGCAGCACTTTGCCAGGCTGGGCGGTGGATTATTGTTATCAGCGCCGGCGGGGAGCTTTCCTGGGAGGCCGTGGAGCTGTGCGTGCCGAGTGCCCGGGGCAGCGATGGAGTAACGGGGATGGAGTAACGGAGGATGGATGCGGATGGATGCGGAGTGCCGTGTCCCCACGTCCTCCCCCCATAAGGAGCTGTGGAGGCCACGGAGCCGCGAGTGGCGCTCACCTCCAGCCGCTTGACTTGCGTCCGCTCGAACTCCAGCCGGGTCTCCAGCTCGCGGATCTTGGCCTCCTGCCGGCTCACCAGCGACTTGTCCACCATGGACTGCTCGAGGAACTCCAGCTGGCTCTGCAGCCCTTGCAGCTGGGGACGGGCATTGTCAGCACGGTGCCGGGCACCGCCGGGAGCAGCAACGCACCCGCAACACCCATGGCACCAAGCGTGTTATGGGCTTGAGTCTGGCCACAGCGCTGCCCACCTTCTCCTGCAGCTCCTGCTTCTCCTTGCCGACCTCCTCCAGCTGTGCCTGGAGGTCGTTCATCTGCGCCAGGTCCCGGGAAGCCTGTGGGGCGAAGCTGGGCCTGTCGGCGGAGGCTGCACGGGGCGGGATGCTCTGCCCCATAGCCACAATCCCCCCTCACCTGGGCCACTGCCGCCTTGTGCTTCTTCATCAGCTCGTTCATGTCCTCCTGGTCCTCCTCCAGGCGACTCTGCACCTCGTTCTTCTCCCGCTGCAGCCGGCTCAGCTGCTCTTCCAGCTGCAAGAGCGGAGCAGGTTGCACCGCGTTGCATCACCGCAGTGCCCTGATGTTGCTGGCCAACCCCCACTGGAGACCCAGGGGCTGGAGAACACTGAGACACCCAAGCAAGAACCCCCCCCATATTGCCCCAAATGGCCTGGGCTCATCATGTGGCCTGGGCCAGTGGGCCTGGGCCAGTGGGCACGTGCCCGTAGTGAGCCGGCTTACCGCTGCCTTGGCCTTGGAGAGATCGTCAATCTGCAAGTGGAGATCTTCAATCTCCACCTCCATGGACTTGCGGGCTTTGACGGCGGCCGCACAGGTGAACTCGGACTCCTCGAGCTGCAGGGAGCAAGGTCAGTGCCCAGCTCTGTCCCGAGAGCACCGTGGGAGCGCAGGGAACATTCCTGGCACCACAGCAGCCTGGGCTGGCAGGTGGCAAGGCCCAAGCTCAGCCCAGAGCAGCAGGAGGGTGACAGCATTTGCAGTGAGGGGCTGCAGGAGAGTGTGGGACTATGGTGGGGACACAGGGCTGTGTGTGGCCGAGGGCACCAGGGCTGGACACGCACCTGGTTCTTGAGCTGCGCGATCTCCCTCTTGCTGGGCGCGTTGTTCTTCAGGTGGTCCAGCATGATCTGTGCGTCGGCCAGCAGCGCCTTGGTCCTCTTCAGGTCCCTGCGCAGCCGCTTCTCTGTCTCAAAGTCCCGCTGGTTGACCTGGAGTGAAGGAGGCCATGCTGGGTCCCCTGCACGCTCCCGCTCGGCACCCCAGCACCCTCCAGCGCCCGCTGAGCGAGGTGTCGGCGGGGGGGATGTCGGCGCGTGGCCCCTACCTGGTCGCTGACAGCGGATAACTTGCTTTCCAGCTCCCGCTTCTCCCTCAGCACCTTCTGCTTGTCTTCGTACTCCTCCTCCAACTGCACTTCCATCTGCTTCAGCTGGGAGCAAACATCGCAGTGAGGGTCTGGCCATAGCCACGGCACCCAGGGGGCACCCAAGGATCGCAGCCCGCTTGGGCAGCAGGAGAGGAACTGAGATTCCGCCCCATGTATCCCACTTCTCCACGACCCAGGTTTGGGACATCGGATGAATCAACTGCTTGGGTGCAAAAAATACCCAGTTAGGCAATTAAAACCTGCCGAGCCCAGCAGGATGCTGTCCCAATGCGAGAGGGACCGGTCCAACCTGCCGGGCCAGCCCAAGCCAGGCAGTGTCCGCGTGGGAAGCCGGGAATGCCGCATGACGGTGCCCAGCCGGCATCAACTCGCCGTGCCAGGCAGTGCCAGGGCCCCTGCGCCACCGGGACCCCCCAAACCACCGGGAGCCTCGCAGTGCCGGGGCCCTGCGCAGGCGCAGCGAGGCTGCAGCAAAGCTCTACCTTCTTCTGGCACGACTGCCGAATCTCCTCCACCTCTTCGTCGCGGCTCTCCACCTCCTTGGCGTGCGTCTGCCGCAGCCGCTCCATCTCCATCTCCAGCCGCAGCTTGGCCTGCGAGGGGACACGGGTGACAGCGTCGCCGTGGGTGACAGCCCCGAACGGGCCACCCGTTTTACACCTACTTGCCAAGCGCCCCGCTCGGAGGCCAGCCTGGCCGCGCGCTCCAAGGCCATCTCCCGCGCCATGGCACACGGGCAGCGCGGGCACAAAAGCCGGACTGGTAGCGGCAGCTTCGGCTTCCCGAGCTAAGCCCGGCCCAGGTAATAACAGCCCTGCATGAAACCACCCCGCCCTGAAACCAGGGCGGGCCGGGGCTGCCAGTACCTGCTCCAGCATCTGGATGGTGCCCGCCTGCTCGTCCAGTTCCTCCTCTTGGTCCTTGACCTTCGCTTCCAGGTCCCGCAGCTGCTTCTTCACCTTGGCCAGAGAGGCCTCGTCCTTGGACTCCTGCGACGAGATGTCCTGCAGCTCAGCCTCCAGTGCCTCCACCTTCTGCGTCAGGCCAGCGATGTCCACATCCCTATCCTGTGGGAAATGGGGACAACGGTGAGGCAGGGCCGGGGGGGACGTGGCGCACCGCGGTGGTGGCAGTGCCCCTGGCTCGCTCACCTCCAGCAGCTGCTTGAGGCCGAAGGCCTCGGCCACCAGCACGTCCTTCTCGCGGCTCAGCTTCTCGCGCTGCAGCCGCTCCCGCTGCGCTTCCTCGTGGGCCTGCGAGAGCTCACTGTCGAACCTGCCCAGGAGAGGACGGTTGGTCCGCATCGCACGGAGACACCAGCCGGGCACCACGCCGCCGCCGCCTTTGCAGCTGGCCTCACAGCTGGCAGCCCCTTGCAGATGCTCTATTTGCAAGGCTCTCATTTGCAGCGCAGCGGCTGTGCGCGGGGAGCCGCTCGGAGAACCTCCTCCGGCCGCCTCTGCTGAATAGCTAATCAAGAGCGCGGTCCTGGCGGCGCCAACGCAGGCGGCCTTGGTGGTGCCGGCTGCTCGTGGCAGGGCTGGGCTCTGCACGGGTGTCCCAGCAGGATGCGGTGCATGCAGGACACCGTGGTGCAAAGAGGGATGCAGGCACAGAGCATCCCGCAGCCACATAGGGACAGGAGCTGCAGCACTCAGCACATGCCCCAGAGCTGGTGAGCAGCAGGGCTGGCCTCTGCCAGGGTTCCCAGGATAGGATCAGGCAGCTCTGCTGCAAAATTCCTGCCTTTGGGGCTTGGAAAATAACCCTGCGCTAGAGTTTGTGACCTGCGTTAAACACTCCGGCAGCTAATCCCCATTTTGCCTCGCGCTGGGTAATAAACAGCTGCATTAGCACCGACTCCAATCCACGGAAATTGAAATTAATTAGATTGGATTCTCGCGCTGTATTTGTGTGTGTGATCATTACCATAATGAGATGAAAGCGTCCCCGCTGCTTAATAACGTTAGCAAACTTTGGGGCCGGGAGCGAGCGAGCGCCGCGGCGCGCAGAGGGCAGCGGCTCTGCCGCACGCAGGCCGCACCACGGCCCCCTGCCCGCCCCCGAGCCCTGGGAGGGTCCCTGTGAATGGAGACGGTTCCCAGCCCCATGTGTCCCCTTTGGGACTGTGTCCCTGCAGTGGGCTGGGCAAGGGGAACCGTGTGGGGTTGGAGACGGCCCCATGTGAGCCCGCTTGGTGACACGGGAGCTGGTGAAGCACCCAAATCCCTGCTGAAACGGCCCCATGCCCCTGCTACAAAGCGGGCTACAAAGGTCTAACTGGCTCCCCAAGTGCTGCCTGCGCCGCCCCGGCTCCCACCTGCGCTGCTTCTTCTCCAGCTCGTGGTTGCGGCCCTGCTGGCCCTCGAGGTGCAGCTTGGTGTCCTGCAGCTCCGACGCCAGGCGCTGGCACTTCTTCTTGAGCTGCTGCAGGGTTCGCTGGCTCTCCTCGCTGTCGGCTTGCAGGTCGGTGAGCTGCGGGCAGGGTGGTGAGCACCCCGTGGTGCGGCCGGGCACCCCGAGCTCCACCGTCACCTCGAGCCGCTCTCACCCTCCTCTCCAACTGCCGCTTGCCCTGCTGCTCCAGCTCCAGCTTGTCCTCCAGCTCCTGCTGCAGCCGCTTCTTGGTGAAGTCAATCTCCCGCACGGCCCGCTCATATTTCAGCCGCCACTCCCCGCCTGCACCGCAGCCGTGGGGTCAGGGCTTGGGATGGCACGTGGGGTGGCAGTGGTGGGAGATGGGGACATCACGGTACCTGCATCATCATCATCCAGCTCCCCGTTGAGCTCGGCCGCCCGGATGAGCCGGGCCTCCATCACCTCCATCTCCATGGACTCCATCTGCTTCTTCAGCGCATCATACTTGGCCTGGAGAGGGTGAGGATGGGCACCTATGAGTCCCCCGAACCCTGCACGGCTGCGGGGAGGCCCCAGTGGGGCGCCCATACCTGCAGGTCCTTCATCTCCTTCTCAGCCCGCAGCCTCTCGGCCGTCTCGGCGTCCAGCAGCTGCGAGGCCGACTCGCCCGTGTTCCGCTCGTCCGTCAGCTCCGACGTCAGCTCCGTGATCTGTGGGGTGGGGGACATGGGACAGGGCCCCCGAGCCACCGAGGGGCCCGGCTTTGGGGGTGCAGACGGCACCTACCCTGCTCTCCAGGCGGTCGCTGTGCAGCCGCAGCTCGTTGCGCTCCTTCTCCACCTTCTCGAGCTTGCCCTTGAGCTGCTGGATCTCTTCCTGCAACAGAGCAGGCGCTGAGCGAGGGGGCCGCCCGCCAAGGGCTTGGCAGGCACGAGTTTGGCAGGTCTCTGCACCCCTCCGGCGCCGCCGGGGCAGGGTGGGGGCTCTGCGGGGCCGGGAGGCGCCGGTAGCCGCAGCTCCCCCTCTGCAAAGAGCTGGGCCGGGACTTTCCCGGGCCGGCTCCGCGCTCCGGCGCGCCGGCTCCAACCCCATAAATGGTGTCGAAACGCCGGGTGGCCCCACGCGCCGCACGGCCCTGTGCTGCACTCCCGATGCGGGTCCCCGCCGGCACTAAAATGTATCCCCTCCCTGGTGCCGCAGGCTCGGGTGCCCGCAGGGATGCCCGGGTGGCACCAACCAGCGCAGGGCCGCGGTGCCCACCAGCTTCCAGCGCCGCTGCCCTCCTCGGGGCGCCGCGGCGGCGGGGAGGACCTCGAGCCGCCCGTGCCCGGTGCCTCTGAAGTGGGGTGAAAGCCGAGCCCGGCTCCCTGCACCACCAGGACACGAGTGTCCGGTTGCTGCCTCTCGCCATGCGGGTCCATTTCCACTCTCCCCGCCTCGAAATGCAGCTCCCGCAATGCTAATGACCCCCTGCCTTGCAAATTCAGGAGCAATGCCGCCCCGCGCCACCGAGATACCCACGTCCTTGCCGCGGATCTGGTCCTCGGTGAGCTGCACCTCGATGAGGGGCCGCACGGTGGTGAAGAGCTTCCACCAGGGCCAGTCCTTCACCCCCTTGTTCTTCTTGATGTTCTTCTGCACGCAGCGGATGGCCAGGTCCTGGATCTGCGGGTGCAGAGGTGGTCAGGGTGGTGGGCACGCGGTCCCCACCGCGCTCCCCTTGGCTCACACCGCCAGCAATCGCACTAATTGTGAGAATTTGCCGCTCAATTATCTGCTGCGCCCCGGCCCGCCGCGGCTGCGAGAGCTAATCTTGCTGAAACACAAGGCGCCCGCTTCGCGCGCTCTTTAATAATAAAAGTAGGCGCTGACACGGCTGCCTCATCCCAATGCAACGCTGCGGCTGGCTCGGGGTTGTCCCGTGTCCCGGGGGTGTCCCGTGTCCCAAGGGGTGCCCGGCAGCCCCCTTGGGCCCTCCCTGTCCCGGGGCCGGCTCCCACCTCGGCCCGAGCGGGGCCCCGCGGCGCCGGGTCTGCGGCGCAGGGCGGGAGGGGGAGGCGCTGGCCCCGGCGCCGGCGGCAGCGGCAGAAAAGCCGCGCTGCCCATTTTAGGCGAAATTGTGGAGCGGCGAGGGGAGAGGCGCTACGAACCTTCCTCTTCTTGAAGAGCTGCCGCGCCAGGAAGCCCCTGCACGCCGCCTGGAACAGCGTGATGTTCTTGCTCGTCTGCTCGTCCCGCTGCTCCTCCAGCCTGGCCAGGCACCCGGCCCGGAAAAACACCTGCAGGGCAAGGGGCACGGTGGTATGAGACGGAGGCAGCCCCTGGCTCATCCACGGGTACCGCTGCCCCCAGGGATGCCCGTGTGAGGGGCAGGGCTGCGGATGCTCCATGCGGAGCAGGGGCATGGCAGGAACATCTCGTCGCTGTGAAATGGCCGCTCCTTGCATCCCAATCCCTGCATCCCAAAAAGCTGGGCGGCACATGCCCCTTGTAAGGTCCCCATGTCCCCTGCAGCTCTTGTCCCCCTGGGGTGGCTCCGTCCTCACCCTTGCCCGCTCTGGATAGTGCCACGTGCAGCTCCGGGGCGGGCTGGGGCTGCCCTGCTCCCAGTGGGGCTGAACACCCGCCTTGTATTCCCCAGGGCATGAGGAATGCCGTAGGCGGGAGCCAACACAGCCGCCCTTGTCCCGTGCGGTGCTGCGCGGCGCCTGGCATCGGGCAGGGCACGTCCCCGGGCACAGGGAGCTCCTTACCCGGCTCAAGCCCATGTGGTAGCTGCTCTTCTCCAAGTCCAGCGACTCCAGCAGCTCTTCCACCGCCTGCGGGGCAGGAGACGCATGGGCAGGGCTGGCTCCGAGCCCGCCGGGGGCACCCGCGCAGGAGCTGCGCCCGGCGCCGCCGCCCCTACCCGCTTCTCGTCCACCACGATGTAGTTGCGGCCGTGCTTCTTGGTGAGGTGAGGGGCCAGCACGTCGAAGCGCCGCCTGAACTCCGCAAACACCATGTGGTCGGGGTAACCTGTGGGCACAAGGGGAGCTGAGCGTTGGCACAGCCAGGGACATGGGGGCCGCTCCACCACGCACACAGCCCCCCAGGGGGGACAGGGGTGGTCCTGCAATGGGCAGCGAGCATCTCCAGCCATCCCGGCAGAGCTGCAGGAGGCTCCTGTTGGCCTCTGTGTCCGGCAGTATTGGCTGCATTCCCCCTGGATGAGGAGCTTCCCGCCTCAGGGACAGCGCGGAGCAACCCTGTGCGTGACACCAACAGCTCCCGCTACGAAGCCATCTCCACTGCAATTAGCTTGAGTGTTAGTGCAGCGGTGCTGCTCCTCCATGTCTTAATTAATCCTGGGGTATTGACGGGGACGCTGACCCCGCCGCAGCCGGTGGCGGCGGCGATCGATGCGGGAGGTGCGCGCCCAGCATCGATTTCCCTTCGGAGCAAGAGCAGCTCTATGCCAGGGTGATAAACCTTGGCTCGGCAGAGACGCTCGTATCGATAAATGCTCTGCGCAGCGCGACCCGAGTGCCGCTGCGGGACAGGGCTGCCAGCAGGGAGAGCTGCCAGGAGCCGGGCGGCCCCAGCGCAGACACCCAAGTAAGGCCATGTCTGTCCCCTGCGATCCGATAACACCCGGCGGGGGGAAAGCAGGGGCAGCCGGGGCTGCTTGGCACCAGCCCAGGGTTTGCAGCGACAGCGCTCGCGGCGGCAGCACCGGCCTCTGTCCATGCAGGAGGTGTTTCCCTGGTGGGGCCCTGGAAAAAGGAGCCCCCGGGGCTCACCTTGGCGGTACATGCGCAGGGCGTCGAGCAGGCGGGAGCCGCGCAGCTGGGCGCGCAGCAGCGGCACGTCGAGCTGCATGAGGCCGGCCTCGCAGTGCTCGGCGGGCAGGTCCAGCTCGCTGCCGCTCACGCGCCGCGCCGGCAGCCCCCGCGCGTCCCCGCCGGGCCCCTCCGCCTTGGGCAGGAAGCAGTGCACGAAGTGCATCTTGGCCTTCTTGATGCTGTCGATGAGGGCGTCCTACGGGGAGGGGAGAGAGGATGCAAGGGGACAGCAGGGACTCCGGGGCTGGACACCACGTTGCACCCCTGCAGCGTGTGCCCCCCATGCTGCTGTCCCCACCAGAGCCCCAGCCATGTCCCCTTTCCTTTTCAAAGCTCAGGAAGTGAGCATGGCATCACAAGCTTGAAAGCATCCAAATCAAAGGCCCGGAACAAGGACTGCCCTCTGTCCCCACCAAGCATCCTTCCCATTCCAGTCCCTGTTGGGCACCAGCGCTCAGCGGCCCCACTCACCACTTGCAGCTTGACCTGGATGCACAGCGACTTCTTCTTGACGGCGGCCACGCCGGTGGTGAAGGTCTTGCGCATGCTGGTGGCGCGGCGCAGGGCCAGCTGCGAGCCGCCCTCCAGCCCGGCCACGGAGCCCGAGAGCACGAGCGCCGAGCCGGCGCGGCCCGCGAACAGGCTGCTGATGACCTTCCTGCAGGACGCAGTGGGGACGTCACCCCAGGGGGCGAAAACCAAAGCCATGCATGAACCCCCCACCCCGACATCGTCCTGAGACCATCTCCTGCCACCCTGCTCACTTCTGCGACTCCTGCAGCAGCACGGAGGCGTTCTGGGCAGCCGGGTTGTGCTTGACGTGCTGCAGCCAGCCCGTGGCATCGTATTCCACCCAGTTGGTGCCCGCGCTGTGGCCCAGGAAGAAGTGCCGGGGTTTGTCGCTGGGGAGCAGCGGGTCGTGTCCTGTGGGATACACAGCACCGCTGGGCACAGCCCGTGCCGGCCGGGGCTCGGCCAGCCCCTGGTGCCACGCGGGGTGTCCTGTGGAGCCCAGACCCCCCTTCACCTTTCTTGCTGCCCTCCTGGGGGCCGTAGTAGGAGAAGAGCCGCTCCAGCAAGGTGTCCTCGGAGCCGCCGGGCTGCAGTGCCTCCTCCTCCAGCAGCCAGAGCAGCCCGCGCGCCTCGTCCGTGCGGGCCAGCGAGCGCACCTGCGGGCAGGCGGCACCGCGCTCGCACCGGGGCGTCCCCACGGGCCCCGGCGGCGGCACCGGGAGATAGCGGAGCATCCGCCCGCCCATGCAACGGGCATACCCGGGCACCGGGAGCAGCGTGGCAAAGCGGCAGTGGGCAAGCCGGCCCCTGCTCCGGAGACACGGGGCAGGGAAAGCATGAGGCTGCAGGGCACTTGCTGGCGTGCAAAACGCTGCGCTGGGCCTCCAAAGGGGGATGAAACCCCCAGGGATCAGGAGAGCCCAGTGGTGTCACGCTGAGCACAGCAGCTCCAGGAGCCTAGGGATGCCCGTGCCAGGGATGCCGCCGTGCACACGCTGGCCATGGTGCTCCCCATGCTTTGCCAGGCATTTAGGGAAACCCCTTTCCTTCCCATAATTACTGCTAAAAGGACAGGAAAGAGGCCCAGATGATGCTACTGTGATGCCTAATGTTCAATAAACTGCTGTAATGGATCGTGGCGAGAGCCGAGTCGGGAACAGGCAGCTCCATTACAATGATAAGTGGCAAGAGCCGCTCGCAGCCCTGCCATTCCCTGTCCTTTATCACCTGGGAGCTAATGGAGGAGGTAATTACTGCTCGGGGAGCAGGTTTCTGCCCACGAGGATGCTGCTGGGAGGCCTCGGAGAGCCGAGTCGGGCTGAAACACCTTGCAAGGACCTGGTCTCATCCTCCTCAATGCGGAGCCAGAGGTGCCTCCTCATTAGCAGTAACGGGAGCGAGCAGCGTGGTGCAAACATGCAAAGAGCTGCAAAGCGGGACCTGCACAGAGCCACAAGGCGGCCCCGCGGGAAGCGCCGCCGGGAGCGCCGGGTGCTTACCAGAGCCTGGTGTGAGGGCTGGTCTACAGTGGCTACAGAGCCCGGGGTAGTGGGCTCTGTGTCAGCCAGTGCAAGCTCTATGTTTTCCTAGAGAGGACGGACAGAGGAGCCATTAGTGCCGGTGTCACTAGAGATCATCGTTAGGGACCCGAGCGGGCCGGTCAATGTGTTAGTCACAATCGGATCTAGGCAGGGGTTTCCCAGCTACGGCACAAGGTGTCTGGTCACTCCACCACCACCCATGTCCAATTGCTCCCTGCCGGGTCCCGGGAACGGCACATGGGTCCCCGGCAGCCCAGAGGTCCCTGGGGGTGCGGGGACAGGCTGGGAGCAGTGGGCAGTATCCTCCCTGCCACCCACTCCGGTGCCATTGGCACCTCTCCCATGGGCACATTTGCAGGCAGAGCTGCCCTGCGCTGCCGCAAAGGCACCGCCGCTGCTGGGAAACCCCACGGGAAGCCCTGCTGATTTGGTTGCACCCGGTCCAGATGCGACCGCAGGTAGAGGAATCAGCGGGGGGAAGGAGGACTCTAAGGGGGCAGCAGCAGAGAGGAGAGGAAGGAGAGAAGGTGCCCATGCGCCACGTCCTCCCCGCTACCTCCTTGAGGCGCTCGAGCTCCTGGGTGCAGGTGCGCTGGTGGAAGAGCAGCTGCAGGCGCTCCTGCGCGTAGTTGTGGCACAGCTCCTCGAAGGTGGCCCCGCGGCTCTGCCCCGCCAGCGCCGGGTTCTGCGCCCCGGGGGTGTCCACCACCGTCACGGAGCACAGCGAGTGCTGGCTCGACTTGAGGGCCCTGCGCAGCACCAGGGCAGAGCGGGGCTGGGCGGGCGCCGCGGGCCACCCCCTGGCCCCGCCACTGTCCCCGTCGTCCTACCTGTTGAGCAGCGAGATGAGCAGGGTGAAGAGCTCCGAGTACAGGCCCGCGGCCATGCCCTCCAGGCACTCCAGTGCCGAGAGCTTGGGACCTGGATGAGGTGGATGTGCATGAGCCCCAGCACCCAGCGCTGTGTTTGCCCCTGGGACAACTTGTTTCCCCAAGAACCACAGCCCTGTGGTGGCCAACGTTCCACCTGGGACAACGTGTTTCCCCAAGAACCACAGCCCCGTGGTGGCCAATGCTCCATCTGGGACAATGTGTTTTCCCAAGAACCACAGCCCCGCGGTGGCCAATGTTCCACCTGGGACAACGTGTTTCCCCAAGAACCACAGCCCTGTGGTGGCCAATGTTCCCCCTGGGACAATGTGTTTTCCCAAGAACCACAGCCCCGCGGTGGCCAACACTGGCCCGTCGACTCCTCGGGCTGCCCCTCTCCAGCGCCGGGCCGTACCTGAGCCGTCGCCCATCGCCGTGTCCTCGGGGCCCTGGCGGAAGGAGGTGGATCTCTGCAGGCTGCCCTTGGGCTGGTGCTTGAAGATGGAGGAGGAGAGCTCCTCCAGGCTGCAGCCCAGCAGGTAGGCGGCTTTCTGGGCCCACTCGTGCCGTGCAAACTGCTTCCTCCCAGCTGCGGAGAGAGAGGGAATCAGCGCTGGCCAGGGCGGGTTATCCCATGGGATATGGGGTCTGTCCTGCCAGGTTCTCCCAGGTTCTCCCCCAGAGAAGGTTGGCAGGGACGCCAAGCACATCTAGGGCAGCGGGAGCCCATGCACATCAGCACTGGGATACCAGACCGCGGATCTGGCAAGGGGGGTGCAGAGGGTTTTGTGTCTCTGCAAGGCTAACATCGGACGTGCCGTGAGCTAGGGATACAGCATCACCTTTCCACTCCTGTGCATGGCCGGAGTGGACGAACAGGGCCCAGATCAGGGCCAGGGAAGGACCCCACACAACAGTGCTGGTCATGGAGACCCACTGGTGCAAGGACCCCCATGAGTGCTGCCCACAGGACACAGCACAGCAGCCGGGCACAGGCACCGGGGTGCTGGGGAGAGGGCAGGTGAGTCGGGAGTGGGTTAATGGGGACACACGGGGACACGGCAGCAGTGGGGCAGACAGGACAGGGGATCCAGAGACACGCGCGGAGAGCAGGACTTTACCTTCATCGGCGTCTGCTTTGCAAAGGGGCAGCATGCACCATGCGAACAGAGACAGGGGTTAGAAACACAGCACGCGGCAGCGCGACACGCGGCGCGGGGACACCCTGTGGCTCAGACAGCGCCGTGCCGCACGCACGAACCCGGCGCCTTCCCTGGAGCCCGGAGCTGGCGGCATCGCCGCACCACGATGCCGGTACCCGGCCCAGAGCCGCGGGCTGCCAGCTTGGGATGCTCCCTCCTATGCACCTTAGTGCACCCAGCTGCACCATCAGGGCTGGCACGATGCTGGGGAGCCCCAGGGAGCCTGGTGCAGGTAGCAAGTGCCAAAGAAAGAGCCTGGAGTGTCTGGGCTGACCCTGGGCATCCCTAGTTCCCAGGGAGAAGCAGAGAAGGCACCAGGCATAAGCCCTTGGCTGCTCTCCCTATGGAGCAGGACCTGGGATGCTCTGGAAGAGCAGAACGTGGGGTGCTCGGGAAGGGTGGGACCTGGGATGTTCTCCCCCAGAGTGGGAGCTGGGATGCTCTGGAGGCACAGGACGGGCGCAGGCTGCAGCTCCCTGCATTCCCATGGCACTCGCTGCAGCAGGGCCCTGCTGCCCTCTAGTGCCTCGAAGTGCCCCGTGGGCGAGCGCTGCGCCCCGCAGCCCCCCGGGCGCAGCGAAATGCAGCTTTATGGGGGTTTCCCCCTGCTCTGCCCCATCTTGTCCCACCAGGGCTGCAAAATCCCTTGCAGTGCTCAGTGCAGCCAGGACCTCCAAGTGCCCCGTCCCCAGGCTGTGCGGCAAGCCAGGCGCCCTGCAGCTCGGGGGAACACCAAGACCCTGGGTGAGCTGAGCGGTGACCAAGGCCCCCAAGCCCTGCAAAGCTGAGTCTGCTGCTCCCCGTGCCCCATCCCGGCCCTGCCCGGCGCAGCCCTGGGTGCCAAGAGCACAGACAGGGCTGGGGCAGCCCCCTGCAGCGCTTGGTCCCCATGTGCTGGGGACAGTGCCCCGAGCTCCCATGTCAGCCCCGCCACCATCAGCACCACCCGGAGCGGAGCCCCGCACCGCAATTACCGGCTCCGTCCGCCAGCAGCTCTGCAGGAAGGCAAGGGGAGGGCAGAGCTGTTACACCCTGCAGATGAGGCCGCTGCACCCACCATAACCCCCATAGGATCCCCCGCAGGGTCCTCCCGGGAGCCCCGACCCCCATGGGGTGAAGGTGCTCACTGCCATCCAGCACGGCTGCCCCGGTCCAGGGGACAAAGCCGGGGGACACGGAGCACCCCAAGGGCTGCCGCTGGGGTTAATGCAACCCCAAAGTCCCCACAGGGTCTGGCCGTCCCTGGGAGACATTCACAGCAACCCCCAGCACGCAGAGGTGTCGTGGTCTCTGGGCCCCAGGCAGAGCTCAGCCTGGGTTTATCAATGCCAGCTCCGAAGGCTTCCTTACCTTTGGTGGCTCCGGCAGCCCCCAGGTGGTAGATGGCCCCCAGGACGAGCCAGAAGGCTTTCTGCTCATCGCTGGAGATGCCCATCACCTTCATGGCAGCCTGGAGCTTGTTGAACTGCTGCGTCGCCTTCTGCTTCTCCTCTGGCTGCAGAGAGGGAAGGGGCATGATCGGCACGGGGGCCATGGCATTGCATGGACCTGGGACCCTTCACCCCACAGGGGAAATGCAACCGAATGCTCTGGGGACACGTCCACAGAGATCCCCTGCCCAGGGGGACAAGATGCCCAGGGGCCACCTCCCTGGGAAGGGCTTTCCTGGTGCCTTTTCCCACCCAGCAACAGCAGCAAGACTCGGGACTAAAGCCCCAGGCTCCATGGCACCGTGTCCCAGGACCCACGGCTCAGCTGCCCCGCAGTCCCACGGCAGCAGCAAGTGACCTTGGAAAGCGGCACGATGCCAAAGACGTTGTTCTCCGCCAGGTGGTTGAAGTGAAGCTCGGTCCTGCAGGGATGAACGTCGAGATTGGCTTCATTTAGCAGTCCCATGTGGCAGAGCTACCCACTGGCATCCGCAGAAGGGAAAAGCCAGCGGCCCAGCCAGGGGCCACCTGGTCCCCAAGCCCTGGCCACACTCACCGCAGCGCGTTATCGGAGCAGGCCAGCAGGTAGTAGAAGACGTTGAAGGTGGCTTCGTTGGCCGGGCGCCGGGCGACGCGGAGTTTCTCGAGCAGCAGCGTCTGGGAGAGGTTGGGGACATTGGGAAGCGTCCCGGGGGACCAGGCTCCTGGGAGTCCCCTGCACACCAGCACTGGCCCTGTCCATGCCGCCCACCTCGGCACCCCAGTGCCTACAGGAGCTTCCCAGTGCGGGCGCAGCACCAGACGCTCCCATCCCACCAAGGAGCGAGGTTAATCCCAACGGTGCCCGCGCAAGCACCAGCGAGCGGTGCCTGTAACTACAGGAGCCTCAAGTGGCTCTACTGGACTCATTATCATGCTGGGATGGTGCTTGGAATGAAATATCCTGGAATAAGGGCTAGCTGAGCAAGGGAAGGATCTAATCTGCAGCTCCGCTCTCCAAGCTGTGTGCTTGAAGGTGCAAAAGGAGACGAGAGAGCAAGAACGTGTCTGCTGAGCTGCAGCTCGGCTTGCAGCAGAGCCCTGTGAGCTCGTGGGCTAGCGCATGGCTGGGCTGCCAGCAGCAAAGAAACTGCGAGGACGGCTGGGATCCTGCAGCAGGCAGAGCCCTCGGAGCCCTCTGGAGCGGTGCCGCATCCCGACGAGCCGCCGGGAATCTCCTGCTGCCGCCCGGCTCTCACCTGCACCGAGGCGGATGCCACCTGCCCGGCCTGGTCGAAGTCCAGGGAGATGATCTGGGAGAAGCGCGTGGCGTTGCCGTTCATGCTGGTGCTGCTATTGCCAAAAGCCTCGAGGACGGTGTAGAGAGCCTGCCACTTCTCCGCTGCGGGGACACAAGCGTGGCAGTGGGGCGCACGGGGCCGTGCAGAGGGTGCCAAGGGGCTGAGCCGCGGGCACAGGGCTGTGCAGAGGGGGCTAAGCCGCAGCAGGGTGAGCTGCACATGAGCTGTGTCCCGCGCTGGTGGAGCAGCTGGGATGGAGCGCGTGGAAAAGCACCGCGTGCCGTGTGTGTGGGGCTGAGAGGCTGCAAGGAGGCGCCTGGGCAGAGCGAGGGGCACGTGTGGACTCACCCGAGAAGACCTTGCCGGTGCTGCCGGCGATGGTGGCCAGGTACTGCACCAGGTGCTGGCAGTTGGTGGTCTTGCCGCTGCCGCTGCTGCCCAGCAGCACCACGGCCTGGTCCTGGCGGCTCATGAGCATGCTGCGGTAGGCGGCCTGCGCCACGGCGTAGATGTGCGGGGACATGTCCTCCCGGCGGCACCCTTTGAACATGTGCATCACCTGCGGGCACGGCAGGGGCATCGTGAGGCCCTGGGCGCGCTCGTCCGCTCCCCGTCCCCAACGCAGAGCCCCCTGGGCAGCCTCCAGCACCTTCTCGGAGTACATGGACGGGGAGCTCAGCGGGTTGACGATGACCATGGTGGGCCCCGCGTAGGTGTGCATGAGGTTGCCGCCGTAGCGCTGCCGCAGCGTGTGCAGCACGCTCGACTCGTTGAGGTAGACGAGGCCGGCGAGGTCCTCGGCGCGGTCGCAGGACGGCGGGTTGGCCTGGTGACGAGGCGGGCGGGTGTCAGCAGGGAACACCGGCCACCCCGCTGCCCGCAGCTCCCCACGCCACGGCCCCACCTTCTCCACATCGTCCTCATCCACCTCCAGGATGGCCCCGTTGTGGTCCAGCTTCACCTTGACCTTGCCCTCGGGCAGCGCGCTGGCCTCGTCCGTCCGCAGCTGGCTGGCTGTGAGGGCGGCACAGAGCTCGGGGACGGCACCGAGTGCCCCAGGGCAGCGCCTCGCTCGCCCGCGGCCACCCCGAGCCCCTGTGGCCACCCCTGGCACTCACCGAGGGAGAAGCCGTCCTTGTGCACCAGCCACACCTTGTCTGTCTCATACCAGGCCTCCTCAGCCGCCATCTGCTCCTCTGTCTTGGCCTGCGGGACATGGGACATCAGCACGGGGCGCCCGGCGAGTCCGGCTGTCCCCATCCCCTCCTTGGCTGCGGGCACCGCGAGGCCGGGGTGACGCAGGGGCATGTCAGCCGCCAGCGGTGGCATCGGTGCCGGCGTGACCGCGCTCCCGAGGGCAGCACAGAGCAGGGCAGAGCGGAGGCAAACCTGAGTGGCAGCGGGGAGCGGGCCCAGCGGGGCTGCGGGGACATCGTCCGCCTGACCCTAGGGAGGCCGAGAGGTGGGGAGGGAAGGCGAGAGCGTTATCTCCCCCCTGCAGAGAGCAAGCAGAGCGGCCGCCAGCGGTGGAGGGCAGCGGTGGAGGGCGGCTGCCCGGCCACGCGGGCACGGAGCTGCCCTGCTGCAGGATGCGCCTTGCGCCACGCAGGCCTCCCTGGGAATGTCACCCTTGCGTGTCCCAGTGCGTGCTGGGTACTGGTGCTGCCCTGGGTGCTGGGGACACGGTGCAAAACCCAGGAGTCCCCAGTAGTGAGACTTGGCACAATGATGCCAATCCGTGCAGCAGGAACGGAGCTGCGGAGCTGCCGAAGCGCTCGCTGCTCTGCAAACCACGCACCCTGCTCTGTGCCCCACAGTGCCCTCCTGGCACATGTGAGCTCGGCGCGGGCACCCAGGGCTCTGCATCCCGCCTGGCTGGCGCGCATGGCCTGCACGGCGGCTGCAGCAGCGCCAGGGCCACGGCGGGCGCCCCAGCGTTGCACCCTGGCACGGCGCGGCCGCGGGGGAAGCCTTACGCTCCAGCACGAGGCGCGGGCGCAGATGCCGGCCCAGCGGCACACGGACGGCGCGGGGAGCTCCGGGGCACAGGGATACGGTACCTGGCTGGGTGCCGGCGCCGCGGGGTCCAGCTGGAGGCAGCAAGGCAAGGAGGAGAGAAAGGAGAAGAGAGAGGTGAGAGGCAGAGAGCAGCAGCAGCACTGGCAGCGCCACACGGCCCTGGTCCCCGCTGCTCCGCGCGCATCGCCCCAGCCTGGGCTCCCAGGGACGGCGCCAGGGAAGAAGTGTCCCATAGACCAGGACACAGGCAGGTGCTGAAGGGCCAGCGCCCCAGCCCTTCTCCTCTGAGTGCTCTGCAGCCTCGGCCGGAGCATGGCCGCAAGCCCCACGGCATCCACGGCCCCTGCTCCCCTGCGGCAGCACCCAGCACCACCCCCCCAATTACAGCAGGCGCGAAGATCCTCTCCAGCCGGCGCTGCGCCTCCTCCGACGGGCTCAGCGGGGACCCGGGGGCGGCTGCAGCCTGGAGGCAAAGCAGCGTCATGGCACCGGCGCCGCGGTGCTGCCGGGGGGACGACGGGGGACGCAGCGGGGGCGCAAGGCTGGCCTGGAGTGTGGCCACTCGGAGCAGAGCACGGGGGCTCCCACGGGCCGCGCGGGGCGGCCACACACCTGCTGGGGGGCTCCCGGCGCCGCCTTCGCGGGGCTCGCTCGCTTCTCAGCCGGCGGCTGCTGCTTCTTCTCGGCGGGACCGGGAGGGAAGGGATGTCGTGATGAGGTGGTCACCACAGGGATCCCCGCCTCACGCCCGGCACACTGCACACCCCCAAAGCACCGCACACCGTGCCGGTCATTAGGCGCCCGCGCTCACACCGTGCTCCGCGGGGATGCACACACTGTGCGGGCACCATGCACACACACTGCGGTACCTTGTGCCTCTCCAGGGCGGTGGGTTTCAGCGCGGGCGGCTTTGCCGGCTCCGCTTTGCCTTGGGGCGGCTGCACTGGTGGCTCCGGCGCCGTTTTGGCGCCTGGTTGGGCGGGCGCTTGACCCGGCTTCTCAGCCCCTTGGCCACCCACTGCCTCGGGGGGCTTCTCCTCCCTCCTGTCGCCCAGCCGGGACCGCGGCCGGTGCTCTTTGGTTTTGCCCTTCGCCATGAGGGTTTTGAGCCCCGCTGAGATCTCATCCTTGGGCTCTGGCTTGCTGGAGGCCGCGCTGCTGGACGGAACCTTCTCCTCCTTTTTGGGAGGCGCCACCGGCTCGGGTGACTTGGCGTCTTTGGGGGGCTCCCTGGTGCCACCGGCGTCCTCGCCCGGCAGGACTTTGCGGACCACCTTGCGGACCACCCGGACCACCCTGCGGCGGGACAGGCCCTGCCCGTCATCAGCCGGCACCTCAGCGCCCGCCACGCTGCCTTCGGGGCCGTTGGCCACGGGGCTGCTGCCGTTCAGCACCGGCTCCGGACTCTTCCCGCTCGCCGCTGGCAGCTCCGGGCTCTTGGGCGGCTCGGGGCTCCGTGGTGCTTGTGCTGCATCTTTCGCCGCGGTCGCACTCTCTGACTACAGCCACAAACACAGCGGCGGGTTACAGGTGTCCATGGGGGGACAGCCCTATCCGCGTTGATGCTGCGAGCGCCCGTGGGCTCTGCACTGGCCCGGGGGGACTCCCAGTGCCACAGGGCTGGCAAGCCGGGCTGGCCGCCTTCCTGCAGCAGGAATGCAGCTCACGGGCAGCGCCGGAGCCAAACAGGACCTGCCCCATCCCCGCACACCCCCTGCCTGCGCCTCCCGGCACAGCGACACTTACAGCCCCGTCCTCCTTCACGGGTCTTTTCACAGCTAAGGATTTGTCCTCGTCCTTAACCTGGGGGTCACACAAGCAAGAGGGGGCATTGTTCAACCCCTGCCGGGTCCCCCCACATGGCTTGACCCTGCAGCCCCAGTTGTTCTCAGTGCTGCACAGCCCTACAAGCAGCCACTGGAGAATCCCCATTGGAGAATGTGGCCACTTTCTTAGCCCAAACGGCAGGTGTCGGAGCTTGGGATGAGCAGCAGCTGTGATGGGGGCTCCCGAGGGAATCCCGGTGGCTATTGCAGCAGGTTGACGGCCCAAACCCGTAGCCCACACGAGGACAGGGCCAGGAAGGCGAGCGGGGCACATGCGAGGCGAGCGCGCAGCATGCACCTGGCAGCAACAGGAGCAGAGGGCCCCATCGCAGCACCCGCAGGAGGAGCCGCGTTTGCAGCTGGTCCCCGAGCGGGGAAATAAAACCGCACGTTCCCCCGGGGGGGCTGGCTCCCTGCCCCTGCTGCTGGGGGGCCGGACAGCTGAGCTCAGGGCGGCAGCGAGCCAAGGGCACGAGCGGCCTCGGAGAGCAGAGCAAGCTGTGCCCGTCCTCCTGGGGCTCGGGCAGAGCCATGGAGCCAACACGGGGCTCCCGAGCTCCTGCAGAGCCATGGAGCCAACACGGGGCTCCTGCAGAATCACGGAGCCAACACGGGGCTCCTGAGCTCCTGCAGAGCTAGGGACCCAACATGGGGCTCCTGCATAGCCATGGAGCCAACACGGGGCTCCCGGGCACCGCACGAGGACGGGCACAAGCCCCGCATGGAGCGGGTGCTCTGACTGCAGCCATGCAGGGGTGCCAGGGAGGGGAAGGTCCCAGGTTGCTCCCAAGGGACAAGGATGGGCCCAGGGGTTCCTGGCTTTTGCTGTGGGGGATCCTGCCCCCCTCCCTGGGAGCTGCTCCGTGGGCAGCACATGCCGCCCGCCGGGCGAGCGCGGCCGAGACTTCCCTTTTGCTCCCAGAACGCGAACCGGGAGGAAAACGCCATGACGACGTCTGGAGGAGCCGGAGCCCTGGCGGGGGAGAGAGCAGGAGGTGAGCGGGGCCCCGGCGCTCCCGGCCTCTGACAATGCCCCATTCTCCAATGCTGGACACAGAGGGCTGCTAAGAGCCGCAGGCGCCTCCAGGCACTGGCCGGGCTCACCAGAAACCCTGGAGCCCCAAAGGAGATGGTGGGGAAGAGAGCACCCAACCCCAGGCTGAGACTGGACAAAACTCACTCCGTCCAAGAGCCGCTAATGGGCAGCAGCTCCGTGACCATCCCCCGGAGCCCCCGCTCCAGCTCCTCGCCGGGGTGGGGCCCGGGATATTTTTTCCGCGGGGCCCTGCTCTCCCTGGCACGCTCCGTCCCTCCGGGGGGCTATTCCGGGCGGCTGACGGGGCGCTGGGGCTGGCGGCCAGCACCCGTTTGGGAGCCACCCATGGGACCTGAGCCCCCCAGATCCCTCACTCCACCTCATGCTCCCCCAACCCCACCAGCTTTCCCATCCCCGGCCTTTCCAGGCTCCGACATGTGGCCACAGAGGGACCCCCAGCAGCCGGGGCCACCAAACCCAGGGTGGGGGCAAATTCCAGCGCAGCCCCCGTCCCCGCAGCCCCGAGCGCCATCGCTCCGGATGCAATTCCTGCCTTACCGCGGCCAGGGGAACCGGAGCGCCGTGGAGCGCCACGCACGGCCGCCTTCCTGCCGGGGAAAACGCGGTGCCGAGAGCGAGCGGCCCCGCGCGCCGCCCCGTCCCCTCCGCCCCCGGCGCGCGCGGGGACAGCTGCGCTGATACGGCCACCCTAAAAATAGCGGAGGAATGTGCGCGGCCCCCGGCCGGCCGCGCCGCAGGAAGTGATGTGGGGCCGGCGGCGCGCGAGGAAGAGCCGGCCGTGCCGCCGCGCTCCCAAAGGGAAGGGAAGCGGCTCCGGAGTGGCTGGAGCTGCGTGGACCCTGTGTCCCTGCTTGCGCCCAGCCTGTGTGCAGGGTGGCGCGGACAGGGCGCAGAGCCGGTCCCGGGATGGTGCGGGTGCCCGTACCGGTGGCACCGGGGCTGCTTTGGCTGCAAAGCTCCCAGCAGGGCACAAGGTCGCCCTGGAGAAGGTGCCAGCAGCGTCCTGGCCACACAAGACCTGCCTGGAACCACTTAGAGACTGGGGGGGATGCAGCAATGACGGCGGCGCAACCGAACATCCCCGCAACGCCCCATGGCGCGGGGAGGCCGAACCCGCAGGGCACCGGGCGCAGCGCCGGGCGGGCGCCTCCGCGGGAGGCCGCCGAGGGAGGCCGGTGACGCCGGCGTCCCCAGCAGCGCTGGCGTCACCAGTAGAAAGGTCACAGACGTGTCCTCTAGCAACAGGAACGGGCCTGTGAAGGGAGCGGCAGCCGAGCGAACGCGACACAAAAGCCCCGCGTGTTCCCGGGGTGGCTGCAGCACCCGCTGCCAGGTGGCTCTTTGCACCATCTGTCGCACCCCAGAACACGGGGGTTGTGCCCCTGCACTGCCCACCCTCGGGGCACAGAGCGGCGCAGCGAGGGATCGATCGGCACGCGGCACTCGGCGGCACCCGCTCCCACATCAGCGGGCTCCAGCGGTGCCCGGGAGACATGCGGTCACGCGCAGCATCCGCCGGGTCCCAGTATCCCACGTGGCGGCGGCACCCATACGCGCCGCCCCCGCCGGGCACACGAGTGCCCAGGGTTTGCGGTTTGCCGGCGGCTCGGCCACGTTTCTGGAATATTTGTGCACTGCCGGTGCCGCACGGCGCATGCCCGGGCCGCACCAGAGGAATGTCAATGGCAAATAAATAAATAGGAGCGTGGAGCGCAGCCAGCCCTGCGGCCTCGCCAACCCCGGCCGCCGAGGCGCTCCCAGAGCTGCAGCCCAAACTATGCCTATAATTTCCTGTTCCAGAAGGGATCGTTTTTATTTAAATGAGGAGCAGAAGCATTCCTGGAGTGCGGCCGGGAATGCCGGCCGGCCCCCAGCGTGGCCGGAGGCGCCCTGCTCCGGGCAGCGCCCCCACGCTCAAGGCCTGGGAACGCGGCCTGTGCCCAAAGGAGGAGGCCGGAGACGATGGGAATGGACACATGTGTCCCAGTGCTCCCCCAGGCCGCAGATAACCCGGCGCATCCCCTCGGGCCTTGTGCCGAGGCCTGTGGCTCCGGCTCATCCCACGGGAGCGGCCGGGCTGTGCCGGCGCCTGCGCCACCTCCCGGGAGGAGCTGCCGGAAAGCAACCGCCGCGCGGCTCCGGCTGCGCCACAAGCTCCACCCCGGAGCGGCCGCCACGGCCCTGCCACCAGCTGCGTTTCAATGGAGATCCCTCCCGGCTCCTCATTGATCGGAATGGGGGCATTTTGCAGGGAAATGGGTCCCGTGAGGACATAGAAGTTGAGGCATGCATGGGTCACCTTGCCATGGCGCTGCTGCCTGCACCCTGCAGCAAACTCTTCCCTGCTCCATGTGCTCAGCAGGCAGCTGCCATCCTGCTGGTCCCCCTGCCGTGCCCGAGGTGGGACTGCGGCACTGGGAATGAGCTGGTGCGGGCCAGCTCCCCTGCATGCCTGCTGTCCAGCACATCCCTGCGGGCCGTCCCAGGCTCCCAGGGCGGATTGACGCTCGCTCCCAAAGCCACAGCGGAGCTGGGTGCTCCAGAAGACCCTTGGGCAGCACAAAGAGCAAATCTGAGCACTCTGGGGTGCAAAAAAGCGGCGGGTCCTGAGCGGCGGCCGGCACCGATGCCCCCCTGCACCCCAATCACTCCAAGGCTGCTCCCAAGCCTGGTGCTGACACACGGGGAAGGGTTCCCTGCGCCACGCAGGAGCGCACGGGGCCCCGGGAAGCCGAGGCAGGAGCAAGCACAGCCCTGTGTCCCCACCATCACGGTACTCACATCGCCGGCGGCGCGGCGCGCGCCCTCACCGCCCCGCAGCCAGCAGCGGCTCAGCTCGCTGAGCTCCAGGATGGGCTGCACCTTCAGCTGCACTGTGTCTCCCGACTGCCGGATCATCTCCACAATCTCATCCCGTGTCTTGCTCTCCACGTTCCTCCCGTTGATCTCCACGAGCCGGTCACCCGGCACCAGCCCCAGCGCCAGGTCCTTGGTGCCGGCGCCGGGCTCAGCGAAGTGCACCACGCGCCGGTACACGTGCCCGTCGGCGCCCCGGTCCAGCATGGTGGTGCGGCGCAGCGAGAAGCCGAAGTCTCCCGTGTGGCGCCGCTGCAGCTCCAGGTGGCGCGGCGTGGGCGGCTGCGGTGGCACCACGGGTGGCAGCCGCAGCTCCGCCGGGAAGCGCTTGCCCACGAGCTCCGGCACCCGGGCGCGCAGCGAGGCGGCCGAGGGCGCCCGCGGGCGGCCCGGGGACGCCGCGAGCTGCGTCTCCAGCGCGCGCACCTCCACCTGCGGAGAGGGCGCTGCCGAGTGCTCGGAGGGCGTCGAGGTCTCCGAGGCACTCTCGTCCCGGCTCTTCTGCGAGAAGGAGAAGCGCTTCACGATCATCTGCGAGTTCTGCTTGGCCAGCGAGCCGAACTTGGCCGCGCGCTGCAGCACCGAGCCCTTGAAGTTGCCGTCGTCCACCTTGAGGTCGTCGCTGGAGCTGGCTGTGCTCAGGTGCCCCGAGTCCAGGATGACGCTGCCCCGGTTGCTGTCGGAGTCAATGTCCGTGAGGTGCAGGTCAGAGCCGCTGGCCACCTTGATGGGGATGGGGTTGGAGATCTCCAGGCGCGTCCTGGAGTCCCGCTTGGAGGCCCGGTTGAGGTTGAAGAAACCCCGGCGCATGCTCATCTCCTCCAGGCTCTTGAGCTCGGCCGCCGACATCCGCTCCTTCTTCTCCTTCTTTTCCTTCTTCTCCTTCCTGGTGCCATCCTTCTCTTTGTCCTTCTTCATGAGGTTGAACATGGTGGCGGGCGCTGGGCGGCCGCCTGCCTGCAGAAGGACACAGAGACAAGGACACCATCAGACAGGCTCAAACACAACCCATGGCCCCGCGCTCCACCCCACGGGGCAGCAGCCAGCCCTGGACAAGGGATGGGACACTGTAGATGGGATGGGAAGGAGCAAGATCTCCATCCCTGCATGAGGGTGGAGCACGTTTCAAATGAGGCTCAAATCCAACCCATTCTGGATCCAGGGATGTCCTGAAGCCACCAGCAGGGCTGGTCCTGCACCGGAGGGAGGAAACCCCATTGCTCGTGGGTCAGCACTCCGAGCATCTCCCATGGGGCTGGTCCCGAACCCCTTGCACTGAGCAGCAGAGCTGCTCCGGGCCCACCGCAGGGCTGAGGAGGTGGCAGGATCCCTGTTAGCAGGGACAACACGCCCAAACGCAGCCCCGGTCGGAGCTCTCACAATAAACAGGAACCTGCAGCTCCGCGTCACTCCGGAGCGCTGATAAGCGTCTAATTTTAGCCGGGGCCGTGGCAACCGCCCGGTGCTGCCGGGGACATCGGGTACAGCGGTGCTGTCACTCGGGGTGTCCTGCGCGGCGCAGGGGGAGGCACCGCGGGTCCGGCACACCGGGATCCGGCACGGCCGCGAGGCCTCGGCTGCCGGCGCGGCGGCGAGGCCGGCCTGACAGCTATATATAAACCCGGCAGGAAGCCGCCTGGGAACGGCAGCTCCGCACAAAGGACGGCAGGAAGAGCCCTGGGAGCATCCGCGAGCCGGCTCCCGCGCGAGCTTCCAGCTCCCTGCCGGCGCCCAGGGCCTTTTTGGGGCAGAAAACCCCCTTTGCGGGCAGCGTGGCCGGGCAGTGTGTCACGGGAGGCCCGCGGCCTTTGTGTGCCCGAGGCTCCTCAGCGCCGCGCACGCTCCCTCCCGGCCTTTGTGTCCGCGACAAAAAGTGGCGCAATCTGCATCCCTAATCAGGGATGCAGGCGCAGGGCCCCGCGCGCAGCCCAGCTCCCATCACCACCGCGGCTCCCGCACGAGGACGCAGCTCCGGCTTCTCCATAAGGGCTCTGGAGCACTTGGAGCTCGGAGAACAGGCGTTCCCGGCTGCTGAGGTGCTAGGGAGGGCTCGCCGGTGCGCGAGGCGCTGGGGAGGGCCCAACACAGCCAGGAGCAGCCACTGATGGAAACACGACGCCTCCCGGCCTCTCGTGCCCGGCTGTGCACTGCCAGCTCCGGGCTCGCTGGGCAGGAACACCGGCAGCGGCACCTCGGCCGGGCGCAGGCACCCGGAGCAGAAAGCGAGAGGAAAGAGGATCCGTCAGTGGGGAGGCCCAGGGGCTTTCCATGCTCTGCCATGAGGAACGCGGCGCCCGCGGGGCCTTACGGACAGCGCCGCGAGGAAGCGGCTCCTTTCCCGGCTCCCGCGGCACAGGCTGGTTCCGGAGCGGGACCGCGGCCCCGTGCGCCGCCTGCGCCCGCCGCGCCGCCCGCCCGGGCGGTTTGGCAAGGAGGAAGGTAATAAAAGAGGAGCACGAAGGGCGGCTGTTACAACAGCCACATTGCAGAGCGGCGATTCACGCAGGGCCCGTCCTGGGTGGGACGGAGCGAGGGCAGGTCCTGAGTCACCGCGCGGGAGGGAGCACAGGTTGCTCAGAGGCTGCGAGGAGGCTCCTGTGACGGGACGGCCGGTTCCGGCTGTGACGTTTCCAGCACAGCCACAACGCAGGAAGGGCCAAAGTCCAGGGCTGGCGGCACCTGGGACATCTCCAGGCTGGGGACGGGCGGCTGCGGTGCTTGCCGGGCGTTTGGGCTTCACCGTCACGGTGCTGGATCAGGTGCCACCGCAACGCTGCCGGAGCCGTGCCATAGGGCAGGCACCAGTGCCCCATGGCACCATGAGGCACCAGCGCCCTGTAGAGGGGCTGCCTCGGCGCGGGGTGCAGAGGTTGTGCAGACACCCACAGTGGGGTACAGGGGTACACACACCTACACTGCAAAACCGTGGGGTACAGCCGTCCACAGGCAGAGCAACACGCTGGGCAGAGTGTGCACAAACACGCCGTGCAATGCAGTGCAGGCGTGAACACATACAGCGGGCAACGCAGCGGGGTGCTGTGCACAACCACACACACGGTGCAATGCAGCAGGGCTTGCACCCCACACACTGTACAATGCAGTGAGGCTTGCACCCCACATGGTGCAATGCAGTGGGGATTGCA